>JBBBVU010000010.1:31635200-31646386 GCA_037177055.1 Atherinosoma microstoma
GTATGAATCAATGTATGACAATCAGATTGGCTCAAACTGATTGTCTGTGAAGCGCCCTGAGATGACATTGTCATGAAATGACGCTATACAAATAAAGCTGAATTGAATTGAATTGAATTATATACATACAGTTTCTGAGACCTTTAGCATCACTTTATGGTAAAGACTTTGCTCAAAACCCTGTTGAACACAATCTGATACTTAATCATTTTGGCATATCACACAATAATAAACGGTAAATATGCAAAAATGATTTTTTTCAGATAATTTTTTTTACATTTTGTTAAAGGGCCAAATAAAGACTTCAGATTTTTTTAAATGACTTTTCTCCCCTTTTTTCTTGGGCTTTAAAGGGTTAAAAAATATTCTGTCCATATCTGTCAGAGCAGTTCTGAACAAGACAAAGCCGAGCTTTGAGGTTCCTGCTGACATGCTCACACTGAAACTGCAAACATGCTGCAGGTATTATGTTAAATGTTCATTATTCTAACTTAATATTACTGGATTGTTTCAGGATTTAAGTAAGTATTGTTAAAGTATTGTTGGTTAAAATGGAGATTATTGTCTGTGTCAGTCTTTTTTTTAATGTTGTTGCATTTCACTCAGACCACAAATGCAGCTTCTTTTGATGCAAGAGGAAAGTAAACCACATGGGTGTCACCTGAGTCTCTGAGCTTCATCCTCCAGAAACATTTCAATAACGATTGAACTTAATCCATCTGATTGAAACTGATCAACCCATTGATATTGAAGTATAGATTAGCCATAAGCAACAGTCATTTTGGACTTCTGAACATTTTCTCATCACAAATAATATTTCATTTACCTTTATAGGTTTAAAGAGTCGGCAGAAATTTCATAGACACTTCAAATATTTCCATCTTCTTAAAGAAAAACTAACGGCATGACTTAATATGAAGAGGCGCAATATGCCAAAATATTTTGCTGAGCTAAAACTTTAAAGATAACTTGGAGGAAAGATTTTGGGGGGAGATCTTACATCCCACAAGTGTTTTCAAATCATATGCACATGTCATGAATAAACATCTGATGGCTATTCTTTAATCATCCCAATAGTCCCACAAGACTGACAATTACAGCAAATTTGAGCTCCAAAGCATGTTTTATAGAAAGCCTTTGGGCCAAACACAAAACCCATCTCTCCACAGCTCTTAAAAACGATTTCTTAGCATCAAACTAATGCCTGGGAAATTCTGCAGTGGCAGTGTGGTTAAACACATCCTAACGGGCCTTGCAGGGTGAGAACAGAGTAAAGGATGTTAAATCTTATATCTTCACCATAAAAAAAGAGAAAAGTTGGCCTCTTAAAAACAAGTCTCTTCCCAGCCACAAGAATGCAAGTTAGCAGTGTGTTTTCAATTATGTGAAACCAGCTCAACCATAGGTTGCTTCATTTAGCTGCCTGTCTCCAAGCCTACATAATTCTCTGTTTAAGTGAAATGCAGTTTAGAACATAAAAACCTCTCTGTCTGCCCACTTCTAATCAGACAGCCAGAGAGACTCATCACAAGTTTCTAATTTTCAGATCAGACTGGCTGTGGATTACAGGATTTTCTTGCAAGAATATGATCCCTTGCAAAAATTCGCATTTTTGTGGGATTCCAGAAAGAAAACGCCTCCGAAACAATCATGAAATTGTTACTGCAGAATTACTGCACGCATCATCGGATAACAGTGAATTATGTCAGCAAGATAATTGCTCAAGGTTTTCATGTAGTCTCAGCACTACTTGACTTATCGTGTTGACATCAAAGAATTTATTAAAGTTGCACGACTTATTTCGTCATCATCCATATGGGAGGTAGCAGCGCATAGCAACCTTCATCTGTTATCACTGGAGAAAGCCTGACGAAGCTTGGATACTTCGAGTTCTGGATTGTGGTTTACCAATATTCCCAAAAGGCTCATCAGGCCAACAATTCTCTCCCAGATTCACTCTGTCCAATAAAGACTTGTTTAATTATTTCCCGGATGAAGGAACCAGCAAGCACAATGCGTGTTATTATACTCATCCACTGGCTGCTGGTTTTCATGTTGTGGCCTCTTGCACTCTGGGTTTTCAGACTCTGTAATTTCCTCTGGGTCTCTTGAACATAGCTGTCAGTTTGACTCTGGCTCATAGTTGGGAAAGTGGCCACCTTCTCCTGGGCAGACATCTCATACCCGCTCGCCTTGGCTTGAAGACAGCAGGCTCCCAGTCCAGCTTCCTGCTTTCCATAGAGAGCCCAGCCTGGTGTCTAGCCTGGGAATAGAAGTTTGACAAAGTTGGAGTGGGGACGGAGTGGAGAGAGAGAGAGTGGGGGCCGAGGAGGGAAGAAAAGGGCATATTTGAAGGGATATTTCCTTTCATAGCTTCCTCTCCTCTCATTTTCTCCTCATTATCAGGATGTCTGGTGCCAGACCTCCATCTTGATCCAGCTGAGGTGAATGATGAGATACAAAGTGCAGACAAAAAACTGAAAGTGGCATTTGATCACTTTAAGATGGGGGGGCCACAGTTCTTGTGCTGAGATCTGCTTTTGATTTCGCCCTTGCCAAGTCCCTCCACCAGGAAGGTTGAAGAAAGAACAATAGTCTCCTTTATACAGAAAAATACAAACAAGTTATATATTCATCCATCCACCTGCTGCAGAATAACCCTCAGTTCTTCATCAGCAGACTATTCCTCTTCACATCTCAGCATGGTTGTGCCTCCATGACTTCAGCTGCTGTGCTATTCACAGAGACCCACAAAGGCTTCTGCACCTCCTCTCCCACAGCCTTGAAGGGAAACAGGTTTTTTTTCTGATGATTTTCACAGAGCAGCTACAGTATGCATCCACCGGCAGACTGCTGCCCTCCTCAACCAGGCCACAACCTACATTGGCAGCAGGACCGTTTGTGCTGCCACAGCAAGCAGTTTCATATAATGCCAAAAAAAGACTCGGGCAAAGAATAAAACTGCTGTGGGCAAAAGCAGCTCTGCAGGATCACTGACAGACTGATGTTTTTCAGAACAGTGGGACAGAAACACAGACATTCCAGACATGCATTGCTATAGAAACCATCGATCGAACTTAGCTTGGGTTAAATCTCGCCCAGTAAAACCAATAATGTTTAAAGTTGTAGGCAGTAAAGTTTCACTTATGCTCCATTTATATTAGCAGTAACTTGATAAATATATTTACTGTAAACATATGTTTCAGAGGTGGGATTGTGAGCATGAATAGTACAGAAAAATATACCACACAAAATCTAATTATTGATTATCATTTGAAATGGTTTCATGACTCTTATTTGGCTGAAAATTAAGAATAGCAAAAATAGATGCGAACAATTGCTGCCAAATTAAATTAAACCTTTATGCTGAGCGCACTTCCATTTTTAATAGAATCACTGACTTCTTTCCTTTGCAAATGAATTCCTTTAAAGTTAGAGCATAAACTTTACTGCTCTGCATTTGCAGCTCTGAATTAAAATGGATAATGTGTTAAATCAAAAGTGACACTCAGGAAAACAAAATGGAGAACCTAGTGACAGCCTGTGAAGATAAATAAAGGCTTTATTGATCCACTCTCTTTTATCGTCTACTCTGAGTCATTAGCAAACAGCTTTTTCCCTCTGGGCAACATTAATGAGACCAAACTGAGAAACTCTCTTATACATTTTTACTCTTACCGGGGATGTAATATAGTGAATGATAGTTTATAGACTTGATGGCATCAGCCACAGGACAACAAACATTATTCTGTTGCAAAATACTGCACATTTGCCTGTGAGACATTGATATATGACTGTTTTACAGCAGAGCTGTAGGGTAAATGCTGAGGTGTGGGCTTTCGTTGATCATAATCAGTGATATTTCTGCAGCCCCTCCTGTTTCCCTTCCACCATAAGTCAGTGTCATAGCTGTTTTTGTCCCTGAATGTACACACAAGCGGAAACACTCAGTCACTGGTTCATGTTGAAGCAACATAAGCAGAACAATGTTGAGGTTATGATATTTTGCAAGACACACAGAGACAGGACAGCACAGGGGAGAAACAGAAACTGGAGAACGAGTTCATTATACTATGACCTCTGAGGTCAGGGACAGGAAGGAAGCTGGAGGACACAGCGCCAAACTGGAACGAAGGTTTGTTGTGCTTCTAAACAAGCTGCAGACCCTGAGATTTATTGGGTTCTTCAAGAGTGAAAAGGATAGATGATCTTGTGGACTACTGCATATAAATCAGTGTGTATATTCCGGCTATTTTTCACTTTTAAGCAACCAAGAACAAATTCTACTAAATGTATCAAGTATTTACAAAGACTGAGGTGACTTTCCTTTTGTTGCATATCATATGACAATGTTTAAACACAGGATGAATGTGCAATAACTACAACTGTGCAAGATTTATGAAAGGCCATGTTTCAAAAATAAACACAAATCTCTCCTTTGTTTTATGCAATGGTTCCAAAAATATCATGACATTCCAAAGCATATTAATTAAGCAAAATAAGTATTGATCTGGTAGCTTCAGTCGTGTTACTTATCTTGTTATATATGTGAAATAAGACCCACTGGATTACACATCGTTCCAGGGCAATTTTAATTCATATGTTTAACTTATGAATTAAAATTATGTCTAGTTGTAAAGCATAAAAAGGTATGCATATAACCAAAAACTGGCTAAAGAAATCAGTGTAAAACAACACTGAGATTAGCTGCATTCACTTATGATACTATTCAGTATGGAACTTGGACATCTAACAGTGGGTTTACACAACCAGTGATTTACAAGGTTGCAAATGTCTGGGGGGCATAGCATCGGTTTGTTAATCAAAAATCTGTTTTATTGCCTAAAGTTGTGGAAAAATTAATGTAGACTGCTGCACCTCCCGTGAGACTAGACACCAGACATTAAATACGATGTTTCGCTGGAAGGATGAAGAGGAAAAACAAACAAGGGCCAAATGAGGGAGGACTGGAGGAGAAAAAAGGAGAGAAAGGACAAAGGGAGGATAAAGTGAGATGAGAGGAAACACTTCAGATTAATTAAGACTAATATGCTCATTACATTTGAGAAGGAGTTGTGCGGTGAGTCCAGCACAGCAGGAGAATATTGAGTTTTGTAATGGTTAACGAATGGCTTGATTTGGCCTTATCAAGAGTTAGATACCTGCAGAGATCATCATATCTAGCCAAGATCAAGCAATCACACTTGAGTACAATTAAAACAGGAGTTTTTAAAGCATGGATTTGGGGGTCTCTGGCTGAGACCTTCCTCTGTCACCTTCTGGGTGGAGCCTTCCTGGTCTGCCTCTGACCTTTGCAGAGGCATGGTTGCATTTGCATGATCGCACCCATCGTTGAACACTCTTCATTCCTCATATTCTGCTTGCTGACACAGTCACTGTATAGTCCTGTGGGTTTACACACCAATAGTTTTTAAAAAAAAACTTATCAAGATGAACCTTATATTCATAAAGCCGTCCTTGGCAAAGCAAATTTGTTCGGCACAACACCACAGCCAGACCATAATTCTGCCTGCTACGATGCTGAACTGGACAAGTAAAAAAAAAAGGAAAGGTTGCATTTATCTTAACCAATGTACTTGAAACATGTTGAATTAAACTAAAAAAATAAGTTAAGTAAAACTAACAAGCTTGTTCGGAACAGCCAAATTCCATGTGGGTCAGGGTGTAACGATGAGGCTCTGTTATTGTTAAACATATGGTAATCGTTATAATGATATAATGACTTTAAATTTTAAGGGAGATGACTATCATTTGGCTCAATGGAAAGCCAACAAATACCAAATTTATAGTCTTTGTAAACATCCCTTAAAAATAGATTTTCCGAAAAGAATCAGCAAATGAATCAACGTTTGTGGATCTGCACACAATGTCCGCAGGCAACAGAATCTCCCCGGGTTTGTCATAACTATGGTATTGCACTTGTAAAGAACTGGTACCAGATTCAAATCTCTATTTAACCTTCAACTCCTTAAATACCAATGAGAGGAATTTACAGCGCCATCCTTGTTAGAGACGTTCCTCCTTTGTCTCCTCTAAATTCATACGAATATGCATGCAAGTAATGCAGATAACAATGTGAAATATGTACCGTAAGTTATAGATAAAATACCAACAAGTGAACCAAGTAAAATATAGATTGGCCTTTCTGTTTAACATTAATTCAAAGGATTCTTTTCCAACATATTTTGCTTCTACATTCAGTGTTAGTGATTTTGTAGCTAATCTAATCAATTCAAATGTGCAGCTTCTCTGGTGGTCTGTAGTTTTCTGCCTCTGCTCTACATATTTGGTCTGACTACCTCTGTGGTCCAACCAAACACAAAATTTATTCAAAGGACTTGTTAAATAATGTTTGGAAAATCACGTTTTGAGACAGCACATCATGCTGACCTTTTGTGTCACCATGATGCTCTCAGTTGTGCGTTTGGGTGAAGTTACTCCATAACTTCTGGTTGGTTTGTGCACACTGAAGCATCTCAATAACAAGATAATCAATGTCAGATATGTCTAAAGATTAACAAAAGTATTCATTTAAGAAGGTATATACAGTCAAATTTTAATCAGGCACAATTGTTACAGCATAAGTTTTGGTGAAAAAACGATTTTCACACCAACTATTAACTCAAACTGGCTTAGCTCCTTTTTTCATACAAATAATAATAAGCACAAAACTAGAAGTGTCCAGATAATAGTTATCCGGCTTCACCGGAGCCATGAAATGTTCCCTACTGTCATCAGACTACTGCTATTAAACTATAGCCCATTATCCTCAGTCATATGGTTAGTGACCCATGGGAGATATTTGGAAAGGGAGAAGCACTTTTAAAAACATAGAGATTTGAAAAAAACTTTGAAAAAAAAATGATAGGAATAAAACTTTTTTACCACCGCCAGTATTCGTGTGTGAAACTCTTCCTGAAGTCACTCAAAGGCAGAGCAAAGACATATTTTCAATCCACAAAAGCTTTTCTGAGTCATTGTTTACCTTTTATTTTACTTTTTAAGAAAAAACTCTTTGGGTTGAAATCAAATCAAACTTTATTTATAAAGAACTTTTCATGCAAAAAGCAACACAAAGTGCTTTACATAATAAAAACAATTTATCCATATTATTTATAGAACTAAAATAAGCTTTGACACAACAAGGTTAATAATAGAGCGATTTAAAAAACACCTAAATCAAGTTTCTCTTACACACAATCACACAAATACACACACATCACAGTCCTGGGAGAATAAAAGCCGTCCATCCAATTTTCAGTCTAACCAGCGTCTTATGCACGTAACAGCGGACGGGGTTAGCAGTGAAAACAATATCTTTGATATGCTTTGCTAATCCAGTTGATCGCTTTCTGATGTGAAAGATATTTCACCAATCAAAGCTGGAAACCGATGTTTCCGTATAACAATCCAGTGGGTTTTTCTTTCAGGTCAATTCCTCAACTGGCAAAATGAATTTTCTCATGATTGTGATCTTGTAAATCTGGAAATAATCCAGCTGCTTCACTTAAAGCAAGGTAAGGTTACACTAATCTGAGCCTGAGAGGACATGTGGTCAATTTTTCTAACACTTGTAAGTACTTGCTTACAGATTCTATGCTTCCATTTATTTTCCTGCGGTGCTCTTCTGACCAGTACTCTCTCAAGTGTGTTGAGGTTTTAGTACACAGACAAAAGGAAAACCAATGCTGGTTTAGAATTGTGGCAAAATAAATTAATTCCTTTATTTAGCAATTTTTCTAACCCACATTCTCCGTTGCATGGTTGCAGAAGTCTGGATGTGCTCACTGAGATGTCTGGTTGTGGCAATTAGATTTAAAACAGTGTGAGGTCTGGATTTTTATTGCTTTCTCTGTCTAAACAGACAGTGAAACCAGCACAACTTCTTCCTGCAGTCCAGTAAAAAACATGTGGCACTTCAAAAAGGAGACACTTAGAATTTATTAAATCTGCTCGGTCATTAAATCTAAATTTCGTAAATGTATAAAACACTCAAAAAAAAACCTCTTTAAGACTTAAAAAAAAAACTGTGCAAAAAAAGGTTTTATTTGATTTATGTGATTACGTCTCTCAGTAACACATATCCACATATTTACACACAGAGATACTCATCAGCTGCTGGGAAGCAGCCAAGGCTGACTGTAGAGACCAAACAGCTGCTCTCATGTTTCACCTTTCACTGCCACACTGAAAGAGAAGCTCTCTGGGCCCACAAATGTCCATGTAGACACAGTCAGAGAGGAAATGTCACAGTTCCCCACAGAATGTTAATTGGGCTTATCAACAAATAACCTCAGAGCCAAACACACACAAGTTCATGCAGACCATCTATGGAACTGCAAAACGATCTATAACGCAATAACAGTATAAGATGTTAAAAACGATTAACTAAGAGGTAGAGGGAGCAAAAGGCAACTGCATCCATTTGGCTTTTCGTCGAGCAGAAAAACATCCCATAACTGGCTTTGTTTGTTCATTTTTATCCACATTTTCTATATAGCCTAATAACACAATCTTCATGATTACTGCAGCCTCGACCATTTGGCCTCGATATTGCACTATTATCCCAAGCACCCCCTCCATTTTAAATTCAACAACCTGTCCAATTAGACTGATTAATAATACTAGAAAATGTAGAAATTATGGCTTTGTAGGGGTTTTTTTCAGCACACAACCAAGTCTCAGTCATATACTGCAGTTTGTCTGCAAGTTTGACAAACATGCTGTATGTATGTGTGTGAAAATGTTCCCACCTCACTCTTCTGACTGATGTACATACGTGCAGGGATTTCTTCAAGGCACCTCTACTGTATCTGAAAGATTTATTTCTTCCATAACCATCTGAAAATCTAACAAATCTCCCACTTTCAAGTCAAACCGTAAATAATTTAGTTTTTGTATGATAAATTGATGAATATTGCTCCCATTGAGTTGGCATTGATCTGTTTCTTCCCAGCACTTCAACACAGCAAAGCTGGTGAAACCAGAGGTCTGTTTTTATTGCCATTGTATTGCTCATATCCTCTTTTTTACCCTTGACTCAAAAGTAATCACATTGTTGACCATTTAGAGGGACACTCACTGTCCAAGAAGTTCATCTGTTATTGTTCATGGTATTAGATATTATTAGATCTATTTGTTTGATCTCATTAGTATATTACGCTGCTAATCTAGATTAAAGGAGTTTATTCATGTATTGTGCCAAACTGATGCACTCCGTTGCATTAAGCTAAGTGGGTAATAAAGGATGAATGTGTATCAGCTTACTCCCTGAGGCTATTAAACTTAACTGCTTGCTCAAGATGGTCATTTTGGTAAGGAGGTCAAAAAACTACATACCTTCTTTTAGTGTGACTAAATTAGTGGTCAGACCACAACAGAAGTGAGCCGCCCACCCAGCATTACCGTACACCAAGAGGCTGTTTTTATTCTAACTATTGCATGTGACAGAGAAATTATTCCTGAAACTGTGCAAGTCCGATTCCAGTAAAACAATGCGTCCTGCCATGAGGGCTGCATAGTCATCCAAATGCAGCACTTTCACCGTTAGTCATTGACTTAAAAAAAGAAAAGCTAGTGTTGCCGACTTGATCATTTACAGGATTTATGCACAAAATATCCCCAGTTAAGCCGTAGCCATTCTGTAAGTGCAGTATTCGATGATGCTACCCATGTGTTTTTATTTGTAAGTTTCAGTTCACTACTTCTGACTCTGGGTTGAATATTTCTACCCTAATGACATCAAGGCAAACAGCTAATTCAGTGTGACAAATGAGATTTCTTTAGGCCATATAAAATACCAATGGCGCATAACTTTGGAGGATAATAGGTTTACTGTCTCCTTTTTCTGCAATGTGATCCAATTGTGTCAAATGTTGAAATTTCTTAAAGAGAAAAACAAAGAATCAAGCATTTCAAGTTGAGTGTCTTTAATGCTTACAGAATATCACCACCCACATAGGCATATGAAACATGAATGCAACACAACCTCATCGCTCTCTAGCTGCATTGAGGATGAATCCCGGCATTTAGCACTCCTTCAGTCTATGATTTCATTACAGATCTCTAATTCAATACTAACATCTCAGAGGTTAGTTCAGAGGTTCAGGTCAATTACTCAATGACAGCATTGCAGGCAACATCATAAATCTCTTATTATAACCTTCATCTCATCTGCACAACAAAGCTCCTTCTGTCCTTTGAACTATGACTACAGTCCCTTTTTTTTAGCATTTTTTGCTCCTCGTGTCTGATAGACACCACTCACTACAGCACAAAGTATCAGCACCAGGGGCAACGCTTTGAAAACAAGCATCCACATTCACAGTGTTTTCTAATTCTACTGACACAACGTGTTCTCACACAAGCCTGAATTAAATGTATTTTTATGCTTGAGAAAAAAGACATAAGATCAATGAGATGAGGCTTCTTTTGAAGGTCTGAGGTCAGGCTTCACTCATCACACAGGAACAAAGGAGTTCTGTCGGACTCACACTGTTAAAGAAGAAAAAAAAGAACAACAATGAATATCTGACTGCGCTTTAACTAAATTCAAATGCCAGCATGCTAGCAAGCTCACACTGACAATGCTAATATGTTGATTGTGTGCCAACCTGGGAACCCGCTAGCTTTCATCTAGCAGGGGGCAACTGCTAAGAGTGTGCGAGCCTCCACAAAAGCATGCTGTTTCATGTGAAGTTAAAATAAAATAGATCCAAAAGATAAATTGTAGTCAGATGATGGCTGATAGCTTCAAGATTGTATTTTGACAACTTTAACCATATTTTGCTCTTCCCACAGCTCCTACTACTCCGTCGTTACATCCTGAGCTACAAGTGGACAACAAATGGAAACCAAAACACTTCTGGTGTTAGAAATGTTGTCTGACCCTTTCCCACTGATTCGGCAAATATGAACTAACTGCATTCCGGGTTGTATGCAAAGAATAATTCCAGGTGAAGATAATACCTCTATTTGGATTTATCCAATAAATGTTGAGATATTTCATATGTCACACGAAAAGTTATGGAATAATCTTTGAACCAAGAATGTTTTGATTATTATCAATACATGACATGTTTGTTCATTAATGAATAATAATAATAATAATAATAATAATAATAATAATAATAATAATAATAATAATAATAATAATAATAATAATA
>JBBBVU010000010.1:31662577-31677072 GCA_037177055.1 Atherinosoma microstoma
TATATATGTTGAAAGTGCCACTGAACACTATGGATTCACTTACATTCACAGTCTTCTTACCGTTTTAGTAGCACCTGTATATGACTAGTAAGGTCAGAGAATTTAATAAAACAATAACCACCTTTAATCCTTTCATGCATAATTCATTGAAGAAAAAACATTTTTGCATACAATATTTATCAAAATGACTTAAAGTTTTTTATATATATATATCTATCTTTTGAAATATTTATTAGTGGGTGGCATTGTATGGGATGACAATGTCCACTGAAGTAGCTAATGTGCAAATAGACCTTCCTCACTCATGCATATATAAAACAGCTTTTGGATAGGCATCCAATGCGTGAAAGGGTTAAACAGAAGGAAGCACAGGTTGCAGTCGAATAGTTTTCATGTGTTTAAGGAGCTTATGAATAGAGCAAAATGACAACATGACAGTTATTCATTGCAACATCCTTTAATGGGGATATAATGGCATCCCACAATTCCTAACAGAAAAGTGGTGATCAAGGCAAAAACGTATAAATCTGTCTTTTAAAGAAAAAAAAGGGGGGGTGGGGGGGTTATGAGTTTTTTTTTGCCTGTGGATGTTTTTATTCAACACATAATAATAGTTTATTTACAATAGCAGATCTGAAAAGCCGATATGGAACGCCCATATTGCACAATTCCAACACTTTGTCCAGTTAATGTGCTGCACATTGGGAGGTCATAGCGTTTGTAACCATTCTCCAATTTTGTGACAGGTTGATTATGTTCAACAGTTTCTAATTCGGCTTCGACCTTTGGAGACAAGGCTGTCCATGTTCATGGCCTGCACGAAACAGCAAAATATTTTCTCGCTCTTGGACAATCTGGATGCTCGTCAGGTTGTCCGTGTTCAGATAACTGTCGTTTCATCATCATTTTTCCTTGATCAGTTGACATTTTCTAGTTCAATCAAGGAAACTTCTTTGACAGAAACACACAGCGTATCATCATATGTTTTTTTTTCTTTAACTATTCGACTACAACCCTAGATTACACCAAGAGTGTATCATCAGTTTATCAGCACAAAAAGATGGAAAAATGGAAGTCAACGTATCATTGCAGGATATTATTTGCAAATGTCCCTCCAAGAGATCATTTTAATACTTTGCACCATGTTGTTACAGTACAATGCCTCAGAGATGGGACATAAACTGAGCTGCCTTTGATGGTAATATTTTTTGGAAAATCCACAATTTGCCAGGCTGGAGGGAAAATAGCATTCATAAACCTACTCCAGTAATGATCTGTGAGGGTGGTGGCCGCTTCGGCTCCAGAGAGTTGGAGATACCGGGAGGGCAGAAAGGTATGAATCGAAGCCAGGAGACAGAAGACAAAGATGAGCTGATGCCAAATGGAAGGTTGTAGACTTCTCCACTCTCTAGTGTGTTACTAGAATCATCCTCGTGAGCCTTGTTCCAGGCCAAGATGCCTCGCTCCTGCTTTGTTCCTGTTGGACACAAATTTGCAACAGAAAATGAATAAATCAGCAGACTAGCGTACAGCTTTACATTTCAAGGCTTTTTTCCACAGTCTTACTATTAAATTACATGCTATTGTTCTTTCGTATTTGCTGAATTTCTCCCTTTTATCATTTAAACCACCACCAAACAATTAACCATGGCCAGGATACTATATATATCCTTACACTGCAGAGATAATCACTTGACTGTCGGCTGTGAGGGCACCTGGGGTTACATGAGAGGACACAATGTGACTTCATGCTAATTTCTTTTATGAAAATACCCCCAAAAAAGCACATCTAATGCAGTTATGCTGCATTAGAACATTTCTATAATCACGATGATATAAATATCTAAGAGATTGCAGTATATTATCAGTCTAGACATAAATAAAGTATCTTGATAACATGTAATACCTGGAATGGTGTTGTCCAGTATAAAGCCGAAGAAGCCTCCTACAAACATACTGGTTGTCAGAAGTACCTGCAGCATCTGGTCAACCTCTACCACACCTGAACATAATGTGTTAACAGTTAAATCTGTCTTTAGATCATTGATTGACAAGATTATTGTATAACATGTATGAAAACGCAGATTAACGCACCTGTGGCGATAGCGTTGGTGTTCTTTAGTATCCAGTTAGGAATGACCAGGCCAGAGAACATGGAGAATCCAAAGATGAAGATGTTTCTAGATGAATTCATATCTGCATACTGAAAATGTGTCCACAAAGAAAAACTGTTGATCATCAAAATGGATTTTATCAATAAAAATGAAAATAAAAGTCACTAAATGTGTACCTGCAGGTTAGAAACTCCAGCTGCACAGATGACACCAAACATAACCATGAACATTCCTCCTATCACAGGTGAAGGGATAGTGGTAAATACAGCTCCCACTTTACCAAGTATCCCCATGGTAACCATCAACACTCCGCTGGCCACGATCACCACACGACTGCCGACCTGCAGAAATAAAAGGAGTCTCTTCATTCGGTCCATCCTGGTAATCATTTAGAGCTTGAATAAGTTAACCAAACACAGACTAAAACTAAAATCACTCTGACTAAATCTTACCAAGAAAGAAATTAATATAAGATAACATCCGGCCTGCACATAGAAGATGTCTTACCTTTGTAATACCAAGGGCTCCGACATTCTCGCTGTATGAAGTGGTTCCGTTTCCCGTTCCCCAGGCACCAGCCAGCAGACATCCTAGTCCCTCAATGCCAATGCCCCTGTTGATGGCGTGTTTGGGTGGGGGTGGTGCTCCAGATAACCTTGCACAAGCGTGGTAATCTCCAACAGATTCTATCATGGAGGAAATCACACCAGCCAAGATGCCAACCACCCCCGCCAGGCTCACAGTTGGCATCCCCCATTGTCCTGAATGTGGTAGGACACAGCAAATAGTTAGGATAAATATTCCATCACTTTTCATGATTTCATGGGATTTATTAATAATAAAGAATAAGTAGTAGTAACATCCTACCTGGGTATGGGAAAGTAAACCACGGAGCTTGACCTATAACTTCGCCCTTTAGATCGGTGCGTGCGAGGTAACCGTAACGGTCTGGATCGTCAGGAAGGACGTTGTAGGCAGTCAAAATGTAACAGATAAGCCACGACAATGTGATTCCTAGTAACACCTAAGGACACATACAGGGAGATAAAAATCAATAATCAATATCTTTTCTTGTGGTCTTAAGATGAGATGATGTGTCAAAGAGGACAAACTTTTTTCCAACATACAGGGAGAATCTGAAAAATGTAGACTTGAGAGGTGTGAAGCTTTTTGTCCTTGTTGTATGTGGGAAAGGGCACGGCTATGTGACGGAGGTACTGGGAGAACAGGATGATCAACGCTGTGGTCCTGCGTGAGAAAAATCCATTAGAAATCCATAGTGTTCAAAAGAAAACAGAGAAATTATGCAGGTTCTTAAGCAGGAAAACTGTAATCGGCTTTTCAGCCCAGGAGATTAAGACTTTACACCGATTTTCAAAAACTCAAATAAGGCTTTTAATATTTCCTATAAACTTGAATTTAGAGCTGGAAAAAAATAAAGCAGATTCAGAAAGAAAAATGTCTTCAAATGTATGAATTCATTTCTTTGTTTTACCAAAACCCCTTTTGTTTAAAGCAGGTTCTTTGTACTCTTGTAATCACAGATCATTCGGTTTTCAGTCTTTTTAAAGCCGTGTGTAAGAATTCCACCTACATTGAAGAGATGCCCCAGTGGTTGCCAGCACTGCTGCCAGCTGAGTCAAACAGAGACAGTCCAATGAGAGCGATAGTTGGAGCGATGGTGAGAGGTCCAATGAAGCGCATGAAGAGGCCGATGAGGCCCGAAAAACCCACAAACACCTGGAAGAGTGAGCCCACAATAATGGAGCCCTGCAGCTAAAGACAGACACATAAGCAGAGAAGTTTAACACGAGTATTTTACAAAGATTTACTCTTTTAGACAGAAAATAATTGGAGTTAACCTGAAAAGTACTACTTGTATGTAAATTCTTGTTTCCAAATGTTTTAGTTACGAATGCAAAATTATTCCTACAAATATTAACTTACAGTCCCAAAACGTTGTTTTTCCATGAGCCCGATAAGTCTTATGACTTGACATGACCTTGTTCCAGTTATCAACAATGACTTGAAAGTTGTGTGAGAGGTCAACTGGTCACAGTTTACTTACTGCTCTCATTCGACTCTGCCAGACTTCTGTGAACTCCGTGGAGGAGGTGTTTACTGAGCTGGCATTCTGCGTCCAAGCAGGACACGTCCACTCCGGCATGGATAACATTGCCATGGAGGGAGCCAGCAATGTGAATGTGCCTCCTTGGAGAATGGGCAATCTGGAGATAAAGATGGGGGGGGGTCTTAGTATGATGATATTGTATATCATTTTTAAGAAAGTGGCCATTTTCTGAATAAAGTAGGAAGGAAAAGTCTCTATTTGTATCTACAATCTCTTTTCCTTACATCTGAGAAAATAGTAAATTCAAATCATGTGAAGATAGAGTGACTTGCTTATTAGACACACGGGCTACAGTTTAAATGAATTAGAGTAATAAACTGCTAATGACCATCATTATGCTGCTCACTTCACTATCACAATACACACCAGACTGAAGTTAAACTCTCCAGCTAAGCATGTAAAATACATATTTTGCAGTGAGGTCTTAGAGTAGTTGAAAAGCTTGTGGGGAAAAAAACAGAAACATCAGCAGTTCTTGATCATAAATGGGACAGTAATGATTAGAAATGTTTTCTTTTGGTTTGCCCGGAACAGAGCGCTGCTAAACATATTGTTTTCCTCCCAGCTGATTCTCAGGTATTTGGAGAAAGACAAAAAAGCATCAGTGGTGCTATAAGCCAGGAGAATGTGGATTTAGTGAGGACTACATTCCGAACATAATAAGACGGAAATTCCTCGGCTAATTCAACTGTGACACTGTTATACGGGCAAGCTGAGTTGGCAAAGTTCAGAGCTGGAAAACACATGTTGAGTTGGAAGTTTTCAAAAACAAAATCACCTCTTTGGTTGAGTTATGTGTTTTCTTTCAGCATGGTCTTCAGTTTTCTATTTCCTGTTTTATTTTGTGTGCTAATGTCTTGTCTGGTTTGAGGCATTTTCCCTTCCTGCCCTCCTGTAATCAGCACCTGCTCCGCCCTGATGTTTTCCACCTGACTCATTGTCTTCCCCTGTCTGAGTTGGTGGTATGACCCCGCATGCCACGTGTTATTTTCCTTCTGCCTAGCCCCCGTTGGATATCTTCTGCCTGTTTTTACCTCTTGGGTCTAGGGGTGTTGAATTTAGTCGATGCGGACATGGACGACTCTGCATCGATGCAGCGACAAAACGTAATCGATTATAAGTTATGTAAAGTAGATTAATGCTGTTCCTTGAGTTTCTTGCAGGGGGAACAATAAAAAGATAACGTCATTGTTTACATGTTTGTGGTGTTTGTCACATTCGGGACATTCAGATTGATTCCTGAAATAATTATAAATAAAAAGGGAGTTCCTAATTTTTGACTGTTTGTATTCATTGATGAAAAAGTAGCAACGTGCAGCAATAAAGAAAACTGAGGATGCAGTTTATAGTGACGCAACATGATGCATCGTGGAATCGAATCGAATCAAAAAGTTGACAAGATAATTGTAATCGTAATATGAGACCATTGAAGATGTGCAGCCCTACTTAGGTCCCACTTTTTGGTCTCCATTAAAGACACAATCCGTAACTTTCCAACCTTAAAACTCCGCGTTCCAGACTTGTTTGATGACAGCAGTGTCATCTATTATGTGCATTTCTGCAGCGTTTGATGGTACAGTGACATCTATTATGTGCATTTCTGCAGCCGTTGCTGCCCAGCAGAGTCCTGAGGCTGAAAAAAACGAACTACACATCTTTTTCATCCGGGATGCTGTGTGACGTTGCAGCTGAGTTTCACTTCATGCACCGCGTCACACGCTAGCATGCAGATATAAACACACTGGCTGTTTTGAACGTGTATCGCGGCTGATTCAGCAAAGAGATGCAAGGAGATGTTATCAGAGGAAGAGAGGAAAAGAAAGAGAGACAGAACAGGAGATAAGACAAGAGTCAAGATAAGACTGTCTTCTACTGACTGGAGAGATCTCACAGTGCAGGTAGGATGCAGATGATGCTGGATTAGCCATCGATAGAGAAAAGTTCAGCGCTGCGCCTTTTAAGGACATTGATTTTAGCTTCCGGTGTGGAGTGTGCATTTGAGTCCTTCCTTCTGACCCAGTTTCATAAAACCCTTAAATTATGTTAATTGATCATGTATCAACACTCACAGAATGATGAGTTCAATGCTAGCAATTTAATCACTAACATTAAATAATGAATTTGATTTATTGATCAATCATATTATACTGCATCAGGCTTGAATAAACACCGTTTAAATACCAACTATTTGGACCATGAGGTACAGTAACTACGCAGAGTGCACAACAAAAATCTCAGAGGCTTCCCAAATGTTCCTAAAAACCTCTCCGGTAACCCAGAAAGTGTCCACAAACACCATGAAGAATTGCATTGTTCACTGGGTACACTCATTTTGGCAGGTCGCAGATTAAAAGAGGTTAAGAAGGAAATCTGAAAGGTTGGTCTGTCCTACTTATTTAGTAAAATAGGGCAGCTTGGTTAATTCCACTTTAATGCACACTGCTGTACTGTACACCTGGTTTACTGGGCTAGAGTCCAGACTGACTGTCTGGAAGTTTTCTACCTCTTATTAGGGGAGAGTGCTAGCCTAGTTCAGTGGTGGGCTTGGGTCTGGAGAATCCTAGTGTACCAACAGAGGTAAACAAACCCCTGTAGGTCCTGTAGGGCTGATTTTCCCAATTGGTATTAATAAAGTAAATATTATTAACATACATATTTTGCGAAACATTGATCAACCTAACAGTGCATGGCTACAATCTTCTTATTCATCATTAACCAGATTTTTCCTCCATTTCCTTACCTAATTCCAAAAGTAACTTGCAACAGAGTGCAGATACCAGAAACAAAGAAGATGGTGCTGATGAGGTGGCTTTGTGTAAGGCCATCATGTTGTAGGCACAACCCATGGGACAGAATCAGAGGGATGGCAATAATACCTCCAAATGCAGTCAGACAGTGCTGAGGGGGAAACAGGAGAAAATATAGAAAGGTTCATTTAATCTATATTTCATGTACAAAAGTTGCAAATAATATTGTTTATGTCCTCAGAAGATATCATCTAACAGAAACACATATTTGTTTGTATATCCAGGAATCCTGTAAACAGTGTGTTGACTGAATCTGAAGAGAATTTCACAGTCTGAACCTTCATAGATATGTTCAAGCCTCTCAAGCTCTCGTGTGACACTGCCATGTTGACATTGTTATGTAACATCTGAAGCTATGTCACATAGGGTCCTAATCAAGAAATATATCAAGACTGTCAAAACTGCTCTGAGAACGGGTTGTCTGACATACCTGGATGCCCAGGAGGATGCAGAGGTACCAAGGAGGAACATCTGTTACACAATATGCGAGTTTGTTACTGTCTTCATTAATGGAAGCGTCCGAGTCCTCTTCAGTGTCGGGTAAATCGCAGAAGCGTCCCTCCAGCTTTGATTTGTTACACAGACAGAAAGACGGATGTCAATGAAAGATGCAGAGGTGATGATATACTGCAGAGCTCTGCAGGTCAGAGCGTAACAATAACTACAAATCAGTGGCCGGAAACTTTCATATGCCAACAAATCCAAGTAAATCTTTAAAAGAAGTTCAATTAATCAAATCTAAGATCACAGAGTGAGAAGAATGTCGGGTGAAAGAAAGGCAGCTGATTTAGAAAAGTAATGTTTCAAAACACTCAGTTACAGGCAGAAAAAAGAGAAAAGGTTTGTTTCACCAAACAATGCGCTGCTTGTTTTCCAGTAATGTGATTTTTATGCAAGGACGCACACGAATGTAAACAAGCACATTCACTTTTTTATCAAGTATTAGAAATTTACAGCATGCAACATCTGGTTTGTCTTGTGGCACTTAGAAATTCCTTGATCACGAGAAATTTCAAACCACAGCATTCATCATCCAGATTCACAGCGAAGAATATTTCACTGATTCTCAGCCATGTGATTAAATTATGGTACTTTCTACTTCTGAGTCAATAACAAAACATATTCACTTGTAGAAAATTAGACAAAAAGTTACACTCACCGCAAAAGCATAGTTCTCAAGTCCATTGCCCTCTTTTTCTGGAGTCATGTCAGCTTTAGCCTATCGGCTCAGGGTTGAATGTGCTGAGTTCTGAAACAAAACAAGGTGAGAAAACTGGAAAAAAAGAAAAAACATAAGTTGGAGGGGAGGGAGCGCAGACAGAAAAGACTGGACCGGAGCATCTGATAAGAGAAGGAAGAGAGCTGGGAGGTGGAAGTGAGGGTGGGGGTAGACAGCGTGGTATGAAAAAGTAGATATGAGACATGGGACTGCAGAAATAGGCCCAACCAGCTGCTCATGTGAACCGAATTACAACAGTAACAGCAGCTGACCAACCAGCATTTGGCAGGCAGGAGATACTCCCTCTGTTTCTCTCTGGAAAATAGTCTCTTTTAATCTCACAATGTCAAACATTTAGGCCAGTGGTTCAGAAAACTGAGAGAAGTGCCCCGAGGAGAAATGTTGGGCAAAACCGAGATGAATGAAAAGGATTTATGACAAAATATCGCAAGAAAAGAAGCAAAGAATAGTTTGTTTTTATTTTTTCCCCTTTTTTCACGCCATTTCAAGGTGCATTATCTTTATAAGCCTTCCCCGTTATTGGTGTTGATTGAAGAATATTTGAAAGTCACAGATTCATTTAGTTTTTTTTGTTTGTTTGTTTGTTTGTTTTGGGGGGGGGTTTCATCTTTTGATAGGGGTACTGTTAAAAAACGCTGAGAAAGCATAAAAATTTCAGATGTTTTCATAACTTTGAAGTCTCATCTTAAGATATTTAACTGTTAAAAGTCATCCCCTTTTATACAGTCCTTCTAATTTTAACACCAAAATATTTGTTTTAATGGTTGGAAAACCTCCATGACTATCACATGTTGGCACACTATCACACAGCTCAGAGCTGAAATCGATAGATGGCTGGTAAAAGTTCAGTAAATGTTAACTTCATTTCCTAATTTACTGTAAAGCTCCATTTCCCACAAATGTCATTAGTTGAAATTACATTATTAGTCTAAATTAAGAGTTTGATAAAAACCTGCATCTATTTAATTAACATGGCTGAGAAAGAGGTTATATAGCAGCAGATAACAGTCACTGTATTCTCTCTCACACAAATACACTAGGCCTATTAACACTGCTAGCTTTAAGAGACCAGTGGAAAGAATAAACAAGAGAAATCAGATTATGGAGCTTTAAAAAAAAAGTCTTACAGTAAAATGATACAATGCCTCTTCAGGGGATATGAATGTCTACAAAATGCTTTATAGGGATCCATTTAACATCCTAGAAATATGTATCAGGATGTGACTGGGGGGGTTGGGTTATCAAAGTAAAAAGCCTTTGTTGTCTCAGGACCTTCAATATACACTCATACTTCCTGACATCTTTGTCCCAAAATGTTTTAAGGTATGAAAAAAGAGACAAAAACATGGTCGTTGTTTTCCATCCAGGAAATAATTCAGCTGTCAGTTCTGTAAACGCCCTCAAATCACAGATAAAATAAATGAATTCTTAAGTTAAGTAAATTACAATATTGTGAAAAGCTTTGTATTTGTTATGGAAGGAGAGCTTAGGGGGGAAGAGGAAGCAGAATAGTTCAAGGAAATTGAGTTCACATGCAAGTTGCAATGCAGAGTGAGATTTCATAAAGTCTCCTCTGTGTGCATGTGACTATGTGGTGTTTAAGGACCCATCACATGTGAGGTAGCTAAAGCAGGTTTTAAAACCTTTGATGAAGCCTTTAGAGACGCAGAACTAAATATTATTTTTCATGTGAGACAGAAACCAGAACATTTAATTTTATTTCAATCTTACACTGATCAGTCAAACATGTTTAATTAGCACTCATGTTACTAAAAGTCCCTGATTCTTAAGCACAATGTTTGGGAGAGTTCATGACTTTAACCTCTTTCATAATCAGTTTGTATACCTCCACTCGTGATCACATAAGGCCACAGAGGCTACGTTTGGTTTTAACCGTGTGTCTGAGACTGCTCCCTAATCAGATTGGAAGGCAGTGTGTGATCAGTCAGTTGGATTGATTAAAAGATGTCATTTAAAGGTATGAAATTACATTTAAATGTGATATTTTGAATATTTTGAATAGATTTTTTTTATAGATTATAAAGAGCTTCATATTTTACTGCCTCTTTTCCATTTCATTTTACATTATTAGTAATATTACAACTTATTTGAACTAAATAAGAAATATTGTTATAGCATGAAAGCTTGATGCGTTCTGCTAAATGAAGGCTTTGTTTAGACATCTTGTGATGAACGCTGTGAAGAGTTACAAGTCAGACTTGAATGGTTGTGCTTCATTTTTCACTGATTAGTTGAAGGAGCTTAATTGGCTGCACATGCAGATGTCCTGTTATAATTAAAAGTCATGCTTCCTACATGATCATCCTTCATACATGAAGGATTATCCACAGCCTTCGAAGAAAAGTAGCTGATCAGGTTTAACGCTGGACCATCAAAACAAAGCAAACATTACTCAACATCACTCATATATAATGATGTACTCTATGGAGGGTCAGCCGAGGGGTTTTAATATGATCTTTGTTTTAAAATAAGCTATTTTACAGTCTCACTGCACCCTGTGACCTGGACAGGTCTGCAAAAACGAGCAGCTTTAGGTTGTATTTAGACTAATGGGCACGTACAGTACACATTTATCCTTCCTGGTTAAACTCGGCCTTATAAAAGTTTACTGTTAACATTTCTAAACCTCATCTGTGGTTAAGTGTAAGCTTGCCGTTATCAATTAGGCGCAGGCTTGCCATCATCTCTACTCATGACTAAACAATGTGTGCTGGAGAAGACCACAAGAGACACATGAGTCATATTGAGAGATAATCAAAATAACCAGGAAAAAAATGAAGACAGGGTTCAAGATTAACCTATAATTTGTTTAGTTTTTTCATTAGTTTTATTGATAATAAATCAATCAAATATTGTATCAATGACTGTATGAAAGAAAAGTAAAAAAAAAAAAAAAAGAAGTAAATTTTCGTCACTTTTCATGCAGACTAGTTTCCTCATCCTGATAAATGCTTTTTTTGTATATCCTGATGTCTAAAAACAGTTCTTAGAAAAACAGAAAACTCGCATTCAAAACCAGAAAGGCTCAAAAGCTATCTTCTCTGATGGACAACACGTCCCACCCCCTGCAGGAGACCATAACAACACTGGGAAGCTCGTTCAGTGACAGACTTCTTCACCCGCGGTGTCTCACGGAGATGTGACCCTATACCGCAGGTCCTTTCTTCCTGCAGTGGTCAGACTCTATAATCAACACCAATAAACTCACCAAATCGGACCCAAGTGCAAAAACTCCTCCATCTATTCATTAACGTGCAATAATTACCTCATCTGTGCACATTTTTTGTCACTGTTTTTCAATATATCACTGGTTTTTATAATTTATCCAAATTTACGTCAATTCTGTACATAACTTTTTTTAAGTCATGCTCATTCACTTAGTATTTCTATTTTTATAGGCTCTTGTTTATTTTACTTTTTACTTTATACTGTTTTGCACTAGGTTATTTTTTGTATATGCTCTTGTTCACTTTATTCTTGTTTGCACTATCTTCTTGCTGCTGTAACACCGAAATTTCCCCGTTGTGGGACGAATAAAGGTTTATCTTATCTTAAAAAAATTTCAACATTTCGCATTAATACAGAAAATCTAAATATTTTACCAATTCTAAACTTCTACAAGAAACTATGCTAAAACTATTACTTTGCGGAGGGCCTGTTTCCATGGAAAATGCTTCCCCAGCTATGACTCAGCCCGATGTGAGATCCACAGGAAGACCTCCATGCGTCTGTATCTTCAGACAAGCATTTACAATCTGTCACCACTAGATGGAGACAAACCCTTTCTCCTTCTCGGTGACTTGCCATCCAGCGTGATGACTGCAGTTCCAGCTGTATCTGCCTGGAAGAGATGACCTGATGTGTGAGAGGGCATATTTAAACCAAGGTGATAAAAAAATTAGCCATTGCAGTAAATCAGATGATAAGAATGAGAAGCAACAACTTAACTGTTTAACAAGCCACATGTGGTCTGCGACTGAAATGACAGGACAAAAAACCAGAGCAAATACATAAGAGTTCTCTCAAACGTAGCGAGTGATGACTTACAGGTGTAGATAGTAAGATCTGATTATACATTTACAGTGAACATGTCATAAATAATCGTTTTTTGATGCACTGACAGGGAAAGACTTCAGTGGATTCAGATTACTTAGTTTTCTTAGAAGCATGATAGTCAGTATCAGTGGCTCCTCCTCCATGACGACCATGTGATACAGGTCAAACATAGGCTGACAAGAAAGTTGGGACACCCATAAGTCTTCACCATATACAGCCAAGATTGCAACAAGACTCTTCTCTCCCTGAGAGAATTTTTCTTTTCTTTTAAGATAACGTTGACAGGACACAAGAGATTTCTGGGATCTTTTAAAACTGCTGAAAACTCAATATAATGACTAATGTGCTGATGGCTGGGGAGGAATTCCTTAAAATGTGGACAAGAGGAGACAGAGAAAAAGACACCTGTGAGGATCAAGAAAGAGGAACTCAACAACAAAAGAAAATATCTCATTCGATTGAGGAAATTCTAAGAAGGCCGACATGTGTCAGAAAAGACGGTAGTGGGCATCAAAACTGGTCTGTTATAAAAGAAAACACACAAGTTCCCAACAAGCACTCGTGTACAGGTACGTTTTTAACTATGAATTTAAGAATTACATTTAAATACACAAATTAAGTGTGTATTCCTGTTAATGCCTAAATGTTCTCTCTGCCAGGAAATCCACAGATTAGACTTCTTGAAGAGTCTCCAAAATCTACGGCACACAGTGAGTACTTCACGCGTTGCATGGAAAGATTTATAAAGATTTTTTTATTTCTATGAAGGAGATGACAATGACAATAATTTGTTTAAAGGTCAGAGGAAAAAGAGGCAAACCAGGGTCACTTTCACACCACTTCAGGTGCAGGAGCTGGAGGCAGTTTTCCAGCAGACTCACTACCCAGATGTCAACACCAGAGACGAGATAGCCTCCCACCTGCAGCTCACTGAGGGCCGGATACAGGTAGGACACGTGCTGACGGCTCCGTTGCTTTTTATTTACTTCAAACAAGAACTAATAGTAAATAATACAAAATGTCTACATGTAAATTTGCCTAAAAATGTATATCAGTCCAATGATGTTTGGAT
The DNA here is from genome assembly GCA_037177055.1 of Atherinosoma microstoma. Classification (NCBI taxonomy): domain Eukaryota; kingdom Metazoa; phylum Chordata; class Actinopteri; order Atheriniformes; family Atherinidae; genus Atherinosoma; species Atherinosoma microstoma. The sequence goes on from JBBBVU010000010.1 coordinate 31,676,019, forward strand.
AAAAAGAGCAAAAATTGTAGTTTCTTTCTGGCATAACGCTCGTAGCTGTTTTATTTGATTAGATTTAGTCAAATAGAAATAAAAGTTTACCAAGAATTTTTTATTGATCATATTTAATTTGTCAACAGTGATATAAAGTGGTATCAATGTTCCCAGATGATGGGATTGTATATTAATTAGTCATCAATAAATCATTAGTAATGATCTTTGGACAGATTTAAGAATTAAAAATAAAAAAAACATTACCTCTTAAATGATAAATGACCATATTTGGCAAGATTAAACAAAAAAATTGATTAAATTTTTTAACTGATGACTTTACTTTAATTCTGTTGCATGAAAATTACAGAAAATGTTGAAGAAGCAACTATTAGTGTTAACTTTTGAGCCATTTACACACAATATGGTTCAGAACAAACATAATCTAATGTAGTTTTTTATTCTGTGTCAGAATTAATAAAAAGCTTTATTCTTTTAAGTAGAAATAAGAAATAACACCAACACTGGCTATAAACATCCCACCGAGGCTTACGGAGCATTTTCCCTTTTTTTTTTTAAACTCAGTTTTGCCTTTTTGGAACTAAAACCTTTTACATCTTGTTTTACAACTAATCTGTTTCATAAAAATCTTTAATTTTATCTCTTGTGCTTTAGATTTGGTTTCAGAATCGCAGAGCTAAATGGAGAAAGACTGAAACACTGAAGGAAATCGATCTGATGACCAGTCAGCGTTTACATTCAACCAATCATCACCTGCTTTACTACGAGGTAGCCTTATATAACACATACACCATCATCAGAGGTGTGAAAAATCCCAGGTTAACATGTAAAAATGTGTCTCTCTGCTGCAGGCAGTTTGCTGGCCGCCATGCTGCTCACCTGAACTTCTTCCATCAAGGCTCTACTACAGATCCACAGCTGCTCCGGCTCCGCTGACCAAAACACATTCCCCAAGTCACAGGACTCTCTGTTTTGACATGCGGAGGACAGGAGGGTGGGGGGGGGGGGGGGGGGGGGGGGGGGGGGGGGGGGGGGGGGGGGGGGGGGGGGGGGG
>JBBBVU010000010.1:31677172-31713104 GCA_037177055.1 Atherinosoma microstoma
CTTCCCCGAGGAGCAGTTTTTTTGTGGGGGGGAGGAAGAAAAAAGAACCCCCCCCCCCCCCCCCCCCCCCCCCATTATGTCACAAAATCTACAGATTTCTTGAAAAGTCTTTTTTTTTTGTCAAATGTGGCAGAAATGACTTTAATAAATGTCTAAATAAATGTATTGAAGCATATTGGTGTTAGATTTGCATTATATGGACAAGTTTCGATAAAGCTGCATGTTGGTTCTTTTTTTTCATTTATCAGTAAAGTTGGCATCCAAAAGAAATTTCTCTGCCTCTCTGTGAAATAAAGGACCTTATGATGGCGTATTTGCACAAATTTTGAGAGCATTTAGTCATCCCAGATTACTCTTGGTAGTTATCCAGTGCACTGTTATTGTGCAGGAGAGCATTTAGAGTTTTTTTTTTCATGACGCCACACTTCTTAGTCAGAGATAAGATACAATGCTGCCATGAACTGTTCACCTGCTTGACTTTCTGACAACCTCTTCTTATCTTAATTCGGGCTTGTAAACGGAGGTGACTTGCAGGTCAGCGTGGTGATTTGTGGGACTTGTTAAATCAGTTCAAAGGGAAAATATCAACTAAAGATGTTTCTGTGGAGACATTTGAGTTGTAAATTAATATCACAGAACAATAAACACTGATCCGGTTAATGTTTGAATATTTTTTGCGTTTCTCCTCTAAAAAAAAAAAGGAAGTGCACAGTAGTAGAATTTACAACTTTTCCATATCTGCTTGGACTTTTAAACATTTGAAGCACTTTTTCTCCTTTTTATCTCCTTTCTCGTGACATGTGTGAACAGCTCGTGCTACTTTTTTTCAGGGAAGTGTTGCATAAGCCAATTTTTTTGAATAATTACCAATTCTGAGAAAGATAACACAACACCACCTTCAATATCAATTTAGTAACTGATGTGATTGTACCGTAGCTGATTAGAGGGCTCTGACAACGCTTCAACTTTTCACCTCAGTCATATCTCCCTTTATTGCTTGCGTGATAGATTTTATTGATGTCCGAAAATAGTTGTTGGGGAGCAACAAAAAACCTTGATAAGACTTTCAAAATGATCATTATGTCATGATTTGCTTTTGATGTTTAGGATGTTTCAAAACGCTCAGAACAATATGTTCTGATGGCTACAAATTTCTAAAATTTTATATAATTTTAGATCTTTAAACTTTTTAGATTCAGAAATGGGCTGTACTTATACAGCACTTTTCTAGTCATATGTTAACCACTCAAAGTGCATTGACACTATGTCACATTCACCCATTCACACACACTCAAACAGCACTTCTATTGCTACACACTAGTGCTTTATCCTATCACACACATTCATACCCCGATAGACCCATCAGGAGGCAACGTAGGGCTCAGTGTCTCGGCTAAGGACACTTTGGAGAAGCCTGGAATCAATCCACTGACTTTCTTCCTCTTCCTCCTGAGCTACAGAAAAACTTGGATGTTATATACAGCATATCACCCAGGGTTCAATATATTTTTATGTAATCTCATAGCCAAATAATAGAACAGACAATTAACTTAACGAGTTTAAATCCCTCTGTAAAAACAACCTACTACAAGCTAAATATTAAAGTGTGGCTTAAATAAAAGAAGACAAAGTGTTATAAGTGACGTAATGCAGCAAAACATCCTGTGTGACCATTATACTTCATGTAAAAGCAGGATTTTGAACATTTATGTACTCGACTAAATTATTGTTAGAATAAAATGCTCTACAATTACACTGCAGCAGAATCATCAAGATAGTCGGTGCAAAGATAGTCTACTCATTTCAATGTAGAAGAAACCAAAAGGTGGCGCTCTTGTACCCATGAATAAGCAGAAATGATGCTCTCTGTTTTGCTGTGTAATTCAAACGGAAGTCTGGTTTTACATCAAAAAGCTTCATATCTTCATTAATGTCATTTATCTTTATGGGGGGGGGGCTGTTAATAACGCTGAACAGAACAATGTTGTGATTTCTTCTGGGTGTTTTCCATCCTCGGCTGCCTCTGACTCTCAGAAGAGGAGGGAGGGGGGGCGGATACTCAGCATCCCTCAGCCTCCGCCCGCCTCTCTGGCTCTGCCTCTGTCCGAAACGGTGGAGAACACGGAGGGTCCGCAGACCAACAGGAGGGGGGCATTAAAAGAGGCACTGAGATAGAGGGGCGATGGCCGCCGGTGGAGGATGCGGGGAATCGGTGGATCAGTACCGGGCCGAGGTGGAGAGGCTCACGCAGGAACTGGCCGAGGCCAACCGGGAGAAGATCAGGGCTGCGGAGTGCGGTCTGGCCGTCCTGGAGGAGAACCAGGCGCTGAAGCAGAAGTATGCGGAGCTGGAGACCGACCAAGAGACTCTCAGGAAGGAGTTGGAGCAACTGCAGGAGGTAAGAGGCTGGGATTCCGCTGCGTTGTGACGCCGTGGGGAGGGAAGCGCAGTGCGGTCAGGTGCGACCCCGCGTGCGTCTAATAGGGCATGTCTTGTTTGATAATGTGCTCTCAGCGGGTATCTGTGAAAACCTGTGTGCCAGCCAAAGCAAGTAAAGAGAGAACTGTGGGAGTTAACTGGGAGGGGTTGCCCTCAGAAAAACGAAGAATAGTTTACTTTTACTTAAATGCAACCACTCAGCTGGAATATACGCCCTATAAGATAAAAGATGCTGTTTATGCAGTGAATCTGTCAAGCAGCACTGGACGGTACAGTGTCTGCATTGCAATCTCAGGGACTCTACACCTCCCACACTTGTGCATTTCATTGTTTCAAGAATCCTTCCCTGGGAGGGAAAGTCGTTACTTTTTGTAAACTCCACTTGCATCTTTAGGTATTTTCAAGAAATCCTCAATCATCTTCAGGCTTGTTCAATACATTGTGTTATGGCTCTGTTTTACATGTAGATATAAAACAATATTTAGGACTTACATAAAGGATGTACATAGATCCAAAAACCTTAAGAAGTAGATTCTATTTGTCCTAAAATACCATGAATTATCTGTATGCAGTACGTTAGAGTGCTTTGGGACTCAGCCTGAATAATGAACGCTGGCTTTGCTTTTACATTTACTCATTAATGCACACATGGATCTGTATATGGTAACAAGATGCTGATGCTGACAGGGCTTTGTACCTCAAGGTTATGAAGATGCTTGAGCTAAAAGGCTGGGAGAAAGAGGGATGGAAGGCTGGTTCCATTTTTTGTGCATGGGTGTGGGAAACACTTGAGCTTCAACTTGGCAAGACTTGTCATTATTATGTCAATCATACGTGCAGTCCATTTGGTCTAAGATAAAAAAAGAAGATGTGAGAAAATGCCCTAGAAAATATGAAGACAGCACATTTGTTGGCCAAATGACAAACTTTTGATATCTTTGCAAACTAAAGTTGAGAGATTTGGAGAGGTATAATTTCATATACCTCACTTGTATAAGTAATTGTCTTCATTAAGTCTTTTCACTGCTCCTAAGCTGGTTTAATCCTTCATCTAAGACCTGTATTGACCCTAAGTCACTTGTAGCTGACATGGAATAAACCACAGGATCTTTAGAAAACTGTTTTTGTCCCACGATACAATTCTAAAATATTGGATAAACAACATTTTAAAGTGTTAGTCATGTTAAAAATGTATGGCTGAACTCCACTGGTGGGACCTTCTTGCACATTTGGCTCACCAAATATGACCAAATTAAAAAATCATGATAACAGTCCTTGGCCAACCTTTGCTGTATGTCAGCCAGCACTTATCATGTTACATCATGCATGCCTGATTATATATTTATGTATGTGCCCTTTAATTCTTCTGGTTAGACTTTGTTTTGATCATTCTCAATCAGAGTAATCTTAGTGCATGACAGCAGCAAGCTAAGCAGAAGCGACAGACTCACGTAGCCGACAGCACAACACTGCCTGGCTGATCTGTCACACTATTGAATTATTGAGTGATGTGGTGGATGATGGTGGAGAATATACAGCACTATGGGATAATAAGAAGAAGGACGTAAAGATATGTGCTGAAACAGCCTTTAAACGAGGGAACACTGAGTATATTCACATCACTGAGTCCTCACTCAGCGTCTGTTCATTTACATGTTTGCAGTAAAACTTGGATTTTCATCACCCAGATCTACAAGCAGGAGACCTCTTTGTTCTGATCTGTCATCTGCTCACATCTCCATCCTTTGTGTTTCTCCACCTCCCTGAGAACACCCGTTTGTGGGTCTGTGCTCTCGACTGGCAGAGGGAACATTTTCCATGAAATGGAAACGTCCACTCGTCTGTCTGCCACACATGTCTATGAATATGAAAGCGAATGCCAGAGTGCAAACCTGCCACTACAATAACGTCACGTCTGCTCTCTCAGTACTCTGGAGAGGTGTCTTATGAAAGGGCAGGAAACTGCAGATGAAAATGGGAATTGCTTTTGGGATCCAGGGGAAATGAAATATGTCACGACTGTTAGGCAATCTTGTGAAAGACTCCTCTTCTTTTGTTTGGAAGCACTGTCAGCATCATTCTCCAAAGACATTTTTATATTTTGCACATGGGTATCCATGTGAAATGCAGCCCCTTTTGTTTGCATGTTGCATCTGTGTTTACATGCTCTTTGGCCTCACATGTGTCCTACTCGCTCTGGTCTTTTGCCCCCCGGTTCAGATCCCAGCTGGTGGAGATCAGCCAATGAGAGGCCTGCTTGTGCTACAACATTAAACTTACAATCTTAACATGAATACTTACAAGAAAACATCTACCTTGGCTGCTGTAATACAGAATTAATTTGGCACAGCTTTAAAAGCCACGCTGTTATTTGTACCTGTTTTAAAGAGGCTGAATTTAAATTATACCAGAGCAGCATCCTCTAGGAAGATGCGGCAAATTAAGAAAAAACTGTTCCAACAAAAAATCATCCTGACAATATTTCTCTCATTATTTATTTTCTGCTAAAATATCTTCCAGGCTTCGTTTGCTGCCTGTGGGTCCCAAGCAAAAATAGGAAGCCAAGGGGGATGTTTTTGTTGCCTTCTTGTTCTGTAGTGTCCTCTCCTTGCCAATACAATATCTCTCTTCCTCCCCATCTCTCTCTCTGCCTCATGGCCCAGTTCCTCTCACATTCAAACTGTATGTCTCTGGATAGCTGCCGAAGCAGTGACGGAAACACCACTGCCCCACGGTTCTGGCTTGTTAGTGCTGTCTCTGGGCAAATAAACCCTAGATAGGATGGTAAAAGACAGATAGATGGTAAAGACAGATGCTATCATTGCAGAGCAGAATAAGTTCAGCAGTCTGAGCACTGTTGTTCATGTGGCTTATCAGTGATGCTGACATAGTGGCCATGCAGGCTTGTAAATCATTCAATTATGTTTAAATTACCCATTTTGTTCAGCTTTAAACCTACAATTTAAAAGTGATTTACATGCGCCTTGAAAGGGAAACAACTTTTCTCTTCATCTCCTGTGTGGGTATGAGGAAAATAAGTTTGTCATCTGTGTCATAACTCGTCTCGTATCTTTCTTAAATTTGAAGGCTGCACATGAATTGACGTTTGTGATAAGTCGGGAACGGACAGTTTGCAAGTCAGTCCTGTTGTCGGTGCTTCAGGCTGTAAAAGTGCCCGCTGAAATCTACATCAAATCCATCACATGCAAAGGTGAAATACCAAAATGAAAAATGAGTTGTGAATCATTGCGTCATGCTGAAATTCTTTTTTTGGCTGCGTGACGTCAACAAGCTATGCAATAATGCACCATCATCAGACTTGTTTTTGTTGTTATTATTATTGTTGTTATTATCTTGTAGCCTTGTCTAGCTTCCCAATTTCCCTTTTCTTACATATTTAACCTATATAGAAAGATATATTGATATGGATGGATGGATGGATGGAGGGATGGATGGAGGGGTGGATGGATGGACGGACGGACGGACGGACGGACGGACGGATAGATGGATGGAGGGATGGATGAATATCTTTTTGTTCAAGTTTGTTGTTTTGATATCATGTGAAATGTGATTATTAATCTTATTAAATTGATTGAGGCCCCTGATGCTCAGATGAGTGTCACCGACTGCAGCGCATCATGTTGGAATGTGACTGTGGAACCTACCTCATTTCTTTCTTATTGTTATTACTGTATGTGTGATCTGTCCATCATTTCCTTGTGGGATTTGGTTCACTGTCAACTTAATACCCTGCCACAGTTCAGTCAACAGAGACTAGTGATGAGAATGTTACTTAACTTCACCCCAATGTCCAGGCTACAGGACATATAATGATCCATGGTGAACCACCTGAGGCTCTCAGATAATCTTTCTTGTTTGCTTTCAGCAACATCACAGTGTGAATACACAAGAGATGAAGAGTCACATTTTGAGATGTGTTTAACATTTGCACAATGTTGCAGAGATGGCTCCTGAGCAGCAGAATTAGGCAGAATTTGTCACCCTGCTATGCACATCTGGCTTCTTTTTTTTTAAAGTTCAGTCTTTGAAAAGCTTTAAACAGAAGGATTAGTGAAGTGAAAGCACTTATTATCATGTCTTAAGTGCTCTTAATGTTACATGTTGCTCAGTACCCCTGGTGTGTTTGCGACAGGTTGTAAATCGGCCGGCCGTCAGCAGTGAGAAAGGATGCATTATAGGATTTTCTCTCCTCCCTTTCCTTCATGCTTTTCTTTTATAGTAGCGGGGGTTCGAAGAAGGGCAGTAAACAAGGACAGAGGGGCTGAATCAATGCCTCATGCAGCATGCTTCCCTTCTTTACAGCTCTAAGCCATCAGCTCACCCTGCCCCTCCCCATCTCCTGCCACCCTACCTCATTTCTCCCCCCCTAGGCAGCACCCCCCCCCCCCCCCCATGGAGTGAAGTGGTAATTATGCATCGATTTCTGCTCTGCATGGTGAAGTGTATCATGTCAGAGCTAAGCTGCTCTCTATTGTGTGTTATATATTAAACATTGTGGAAATCAGTGCTACACAGTGTCTGAGACCTAATGGTATCTGGATCAGCAACTACATGGCTTTCATAAAAAATTCATCTGTATTTTGGCACCTTGTAAAGTCTGTTGCATAGTCAACACCCGTGGACATCAAGCAAAATCTAGTTTAACCTCAAACCTTTATAAATGGATGGATCGTCTTCATTGTTATTGGGATTGCAACAGCGGTGTTTTTAGTGAAGGAGCCTGATATAAACCCTGAGCTGCAGCTTCAGTGATGTTGGACCTCTGACCCCAGCAACAGGCTCAGGGATGCAGTTCAGCATGTGGATGAGGACCCGTTTGCCCTTGTGTTTTGTCTCTGGTCCTTTATGTGGAACCCTAGTGTCATTTCACGTTTGATTCGATATTTTTCCTGCATGTTCTTATTTTTTCCTTGTGAGAGTGTGTGTGTGCTTGTATGCGTAACAAGAGAGGTGGGAGGTTTGAGTGCGGATGTTGCTATTGAGACCATAGAGGGAGGGGCGGCAGGACAGAGCGGTGGTGGTGAGAGACTCAACCCATAAATCATCTCTCTTTGTTGTTTCAGGCTAAAAATAAGCAGTCCAAACAATAATTATGGACTGTTTATTGTGCATAGAATGATAAAGAATGCATCAGCAGAACACAAGGTAACAACAGTTGCTTCAGTCTGAGCTTTTTTTCTTCGCTGCAGACCCTTTTTGTTTAAATCTTATGATCGTCACATGAAAGAGAGGAGGTCTAAATCAATCTACAGACGCCTCATGCCTGCCCAGCCCTGCATAGAATATGTTATTTTAGAAAGCTACCTTTTGCTGCAGTGAAATATAGTAGGAGCAGGACTCCCTGCCTGCAGGCTGCTGTATTGATTAGTCGTCTAGTTTAGCTGTGTGTGCTGCAAACTCTGAAAGCGTAGCAAAAAATCAGCCTGTCTTTCCACTGGGAAAACTTTTGCATTCACAACTCAAAGATCTTCCTCGGGATTTTAGCTGTGCCATCTGATGTCTGACTTTATTGTGCACATAAATCAAATCCAATTTTTGTTTGCTCAAATGAGAAGTGAAAGCATTGCAGATTTCACTTATCCGGCCTTGTTTTTTTGTCTGGACGAGGTAATTTGTTTCAGCTACTGCTCAGTCTTATTTACTGCTTATCATTTCTGCTTGCCAGAGAAAGAGAGGTTTCCTATCTAGATGACCAGAGGCCATTATGTGCTGCAAAGGGTGCCTGGGAACGAGTATGATCCTTTTCCCTCACTACTATTCACACACTCACGTTGGCATGCATGAGCACATGCATACCCAAACATGCACGTCTGACGGTTGTATGACACAGAATGGGGTCAGTGATCTGTCATTGTCTCTTCTACCCTCCTAGGAGATGTATAGGGTTAGACGGGTATTAAATCATCGCCTTATTAACCTATTTAATTAGCCCTGTCACAGTGAAGCAAAAGGACATTGTATACACAGTTCACATGATATTTTTGCATCACGAGATAAGATGATACATGCTGTAAGGAACAAAAAAATATGTTCCTTACAGCCAGAAATATGCACATGATGAGGATCTGTACTGTACCACTGGTGTAACTATATTAGCTGCCGGTTTCAACAGTCATTCACAAAGATTCCCACAGGACTGCAGGCTTGACGGCTCTGATGTGCTCTGCACAAAAGCTCAGAGTCACCCAGAGGCCCCATGTGTCAATACCAAGAGGGTCACTGTGTGAAAGCTACCCTCCTCCATTGTAATCAGTGTTTTTTCTGGCTTGGTTGAGTCCTCTTTATCAGGAGAGACCCACTGCAGAGAAAGGGGACAGTTTTATCAGCTGAATCTCTCTTGTGCCTCCGGCTGCCGGCCTGGGTGTGTCCGCTGGCACTGATACAGAGTCAGTCTGGGAGCTTACAGACACCTCTGTCTTTTCATTTCTCAACACACTCATCATTATTTTCAGGACATTTGCTGAGTTTCACTTTCTGTCTTCTCTTCATTTTTCTGTAGTGTTTGGTTATCATTGGCCAACAAAAAGCTTGGAGGGCAGTAGGAAGAAATTACAGAAGGAGATGATGTGTAACAATGAGGAGACAGAATATGCTGATGCCACTCCCTACTTTAGTTTTCTAATTGTTCTTTGCCTCAGGAGAAACCCAGTACACTCTTGAGGGTCATAATAAAAATGATCTATTGCCATTTAGGACGATTATGTTGCCGGGAGAAAGCACTTACAGACCTATGAACATTACAAAATAAGGTCCACCTGTGTGCAAACTAAATGGACTAAAAGGACTGCGGCCCTCGAGGACTGGAGTTGCCCGTCTCTGCTCCAGAGTCTGCAGCATCAAGACTGGAGACTTGATTAAAGACTGAAGAGCTTTCCAAATAGAAAATAAGGGAAAGGTCAGGAATTAAGTTGTTGACAAGTAAATCAGGGTTGTGTCACAAAACATACATGACAGTTTTAAAATCCCACAGAGCACCATTAAATCTATCATCACAAGGAAAGAATACAGCATCACAACAAACCTGCTTAAAGAGAGTCCAAGACCAAAACTAACTAACCAGGCGAGGAGGGCCTGAATCAGAGACATCCATCCACAACAAGCCATACACTAAACGAGCTGGGCTTTGAGGAAAAGTGGCCATTTCTTAAAGTTTGATGACAGGCATGTGGGAGACTCGGTTCTCTGGTCAGATGAGGCTAAAACTGTTATCTTTTCTTTTCGTATGGTGTTCTCTTCCTTATTTCTTGCTTGACGCACAATAATAAATATTTTGCATCTTCAACATTGTGTAAATCGAGTGATTAAAAAACAAAATAATCTCATTTCAGGTTGTAAGGCAACAAAATAGGAAAAATACTTCTGCAAGCCACTCTGAAAGAAGCTATTTATAATGTTGAATTGCAGTGAGGGGATTATCGTCATTGACATCTTTGACTTTGGCCTATTTTGTCTGCTTATGTAGTGTTCATGCACCTCTCTGTCCCAGTGAATCACTGCATTTATTAAGGTTCACCCTGAAGGAAAAGACTTGTCTGGGTCTTGGTTTTACCTCAAGGCAGCAGTTACGAAGTTACTCGATGGCACAAATGAACACAAGCACCTTCAAATCCAGAAATATTCAGTCTGGGCTCCTGCTTCCTGAAATATCACTTGGCTGCAACACAAAGACATTCAGATGATTCAACCTTCAGGTTTAGATTCAATATAATTATCATTATGCAGCACAAATGCATTCATTCATTTTCTATACCGCTTATTCAGGGTTGCAGGGAAGCTGGAGCCTATTCCAACCTTTTAGCAGGCGAGATGCAGGGTGCACTCTGGACAGGTCACCAGTCCATCGCAGGACCAACACAGAGAGATGGATGGTGGGAGGAAGCCAGAGTTCCCAGGGGAGGATCCACGCATACAAGGGGAGAACGTCATCCATGTGGTTTACTGTTGACACTTGTTTGTTTTATGTGGTTAATACCTGTTGTATATGATTGCAGCACTGTTGTCCATGACAAATTTCGGGGACAATATTCTGATCTGATCAGAGACTAAACGTCAAAGGGCAGAGACGGAAAGTCAGAAATAAAAGAACGGGAATAGTTGACCAGTCAGAAATGTTTAGTGGGGTTTTTTCAACCTTCTTTGAACCAAGGTACAACACAAACCGATAATATGAAAAATTTAAACTCTGTAGCCAAAATTAACGATATAGTCACTCTGGTCAAAGTGTTCTGAATACAAATCAAATATTATTTGGCATATCATTTGCAGACAGTAATTAATTCGTTTTTTTAGACTAATTAGGTGAAATTGGAACGTTTCCCATGGCACACCTGACAATCCCTCATGGCACATTTGTGTGCCACGGCAAAATGGTTGAAAAACACTGGTTTAGTGGTAATATTAAACAGGCTGTTTTGGGGGTTAAAATATTTCCTTCTGAAATTTGTTTGGATTCTGAATGAAACTTGAAGAATTTTGATTTAACTGTTGTGTTGCGGGGCTGCTTGGTGATGTGGTGGCTAACACCGCGGCCTCACAGCAAGGCTCGGTGGTTCAGGCCTCGGCTGGGGAGGGGTTTGAACTGTGGCCTTTCTGTGTGGAGTTTGCATGTATAATCAGAATACATCTATATAGAGCTAGAACAATAGTGCTATAGGAGTCAACCAGTAAATATTCCATGAGAATAAAACCAACATAAAACCAAATAGTATTAAAACGATAGACTAACTCCTAAAATTGAATCCTAGACTTTGATGAAGGTGCAAATAAGCTTCATTTATCCCAGCTCTGTAAGAATGTCAGGTAGTTTGTTAAGAAGGTGACACTTCACATTCAGAGTGGAGCTCCAGGTATCTGTTAACTTCAAGTTCTACAGCAGGAATAATTGTTCTTGTCTGTAAACACAGTTTTCAAACTCAGACATCAGCTGAGGCTCTGCACGGGCCCTGCAAGCGGCAACGAAAACTCCCCAAACCCCAACTGTGTAATGTGTAACAGCAACAGATTATGAGTAAATACAGCCTGGATTCACTGCTGTGACCAGCATGAGAGCACCAAAACTGCTCCAGAGACGTTTACACTCTGAAAGACTTCATTTGCCTCATCTAGCTCGTACATTAGAATTCAGTGAAAATGCAAAAAGACCTCAGGTTGAAATAATCCTTTAGCTGCTCCACCGAAAGTCTGGCTGCTTTTCATTAAAAATGCACTTTTGATCACATAGAGAAATATCTCAGTTTGGTCCCTTATATTTGAAAAATAAGCTAAAAAAATATTTTTTTAACTTTTTGTTAATATTAATAATCTAAAACAATGAAATAAAAAAAAAGGATTAAAGTATTTGTTAATATTAATAATCTAAAAAAACAAAAATAAACGAGTACAACCTGATCCTGTGGACCAGATTTGAAAAGAAAGTTTTTATTTACGAAGCCTAAAAGGCAAACAAAAATATAATGTTTACTCATATGTTCCAAAGTTTATCCCTAAGCACTCTCTTCATGTGTATGTGTATTATTAAGCTATTAGGTTTATAAGAAAGCCTCCTGATGACTGCTGACTACATCTGTTACTGTGACTGATGACAGAGACTTTACTAAAATCCCCGATGCATAAATCAGATCACTGTTATAAATAGGTCCTAAAGAACCTTTTGTCATTTCTGGACATTTTTATCCATGTAGCTATTAAACAATCCGTTGCCCTTATAGTGTGAAATAATTACACACACGTACATTTTTAGCCTCTTTTATCACCAAAGATTTCTTCCAAACTTTCTGAAGTGTGCAGATTTAATTCAGTTTTTCTTTCCTTCTTATTTCCCTTACTTCTCTCCTCCCTTCCCTCTTTTCCTCCATCCGTCTGTATGCATTAATACACTCAGGGGGCACTTTGCATTAAAACCTACTCCTCTTCCGCTCCAGCCTGATGGCTCTTTTCCTCCTCTCTTCAAATGAATGGCAGGAGTCAGCAGTGAATGCCAGTAAAGAGCACGGACTGCTGGTGGCCATGTGTATTTTTCAGTATGTATTTGTGTAGAGAAAATGCACAGAGGTTTGTGTGTGTGTGTGTGGGTGTGGGTGTGGGTGTGTGTGTGTGTGTGTGTGTGTGTGCGTGTGGTTGACTAGCGCATGATCTGCTGGAAGGCACATTACCAAGCAAAGAGAATGACACAGTTTCAACTGGTACAGTCTGTGCAGCTTGCTGGTCCTTTTCATCGGTACTGGACACAGCTTTCTACTTCATGTATGAGTTCCTGTTGTGATATCATGGCAGCTCTATTAACAGTTAATATTCTCCTTCTTAATTTGATTCTGGTCAGTATAATGGGCTTGAATTAACAGATGAGAATGAAGAAAAGTGGGGGGAAATGGATTTGAGGGGACAGAATAGTGACTAAAGACTCTTGGGATTTAGAAACTAATCTCTTCTCCAGCTTCCTCTTTAACAATTCAGCGTCCATTCAGTCAGATATAAACTGAGCACACACGAGTGATTGGCATTCTGGGAGAAAATCCAAACATCTTTCTTATGTGAAGCAGACTTGAGCCAAATTGAATCACTTGTGCACATCTTTTTAAGCGAACACAGCCTGTCCCCTGGCAGACCTCTCAGCTTCACACTGCATGTATTGTGCACATTGTGTTGGTGGGGAAGTGGCAGATGTTGCACTATTGTGGACTTCTTGTAAATGGCATGGATTTTCCACTATGAAGCCCATTAAGGCATTTTTCAGCTGTTATCCTGCATTATAAGATTCTTTTTCCATAAGTGTCAGCATAATAGCATATTGTCATCAGAGGAATAATAGGCTTCAATGCACTAAATAGCATTTCAGTAAGAGGGAACTGAAAGGAGGTCACTTATTATCTGTAAACCGCTCATGGTAGCGCCGTGTTTTAGTTGGTAATGCAGAGGAGCTTTCTAGCAGCCAGGGAAATTAAAGTAAAGGATTTAAATTGTGCAGTTTAGCATGTCTGGATAAACTTAAAACATGCTTGTGGATTCAGTAGAGGACCTCCAGTGGTCCAAACCATAGGAACAGTCTTTTTTCTTCTTTAAAAAAAATCCAATTCTAAAGTTTTACTTTGTAAGTAGTTGGCATTGACTAATATTTCTGACTGTATATGTTTTAAATTCTAAAGTTTCCATCTTCTGCTTCATTTTGCGCTTGTTTTTCATGCTAATGACCTCCACTCTTGTTCTGTGATTACTGAGCGCCTTCACTTGTGGCAACGTGCTTGTGTGTTTTTATAGATGACAGATCTCTTGACTTGGCACTTTTCCCTGTGGCTGAGAAGCACACGGGGACATTTCAGTGTCCTTGTTAAAGGGCAAAATATTGCACGGCAATGTTTCCCGTAGACCTATAAGGATGAAAACACAAAGAACGTTTCTTCAATGCGGTGAACTAAAGACCGTGGCAGGAAAATGTTTTCTGTGTGGATGAAGATTATAAAAAGGATGGGCACTGCACTGAGGTCATGCTGCAGTGCCACTCAAAGATGCTTGGCACATGGGAGGCTCCAGCTGTTCTGTGGGAAATTGTGCTATGCTTTAGTTATCCAGTGTGTTTGGTAACAACATGTGCGTTTACAAGAAGGGGCACCCTGGACGGGTCACCAGTCCATCCCTGAGCTAACAAAGAAACCAACCACTGATGCTCAATATGCATTTTACTTGTGTTATTACATAAAAATCCATTTTTATTTTCTCTGGCATGACGCATGTCCTTCATCTTTGTATGATCCCATCTTTATAGACATATAAGCGATCCCTCATTTTAAAATATATCATCACTGAGTCGCATTTTGCAGAGCTAGAGTTCTAAAATGCTTCATTGAATCATCTAAATAGTTGGTTTCCACCTCACGGGTGGTAGATTGGCCAATTTCATCTCCTGTAAAACATTTGATTTGTGAAGTCGAAGCATCAGCTTCTACGGAGACAACGGAGCCGACGAGAGAACCGGGAAAATATCTCGTTTCTGTTTTTGTTGCTCACTGCAGACTAACATTTGTTTGTGTTTGGAAATGTTGACACATCATATAATTCTTCTGACTTATGTGTTTTCCATTGGTTGTGTTCATATTGCTCTTGTGATCATAAGATTCTGAGCTGTAAATATTTCAGTTTTTCAGTCAATTCTAGAGTATTTTACTTAGATAACGATGTAAAAAGCAATGCATCATAAGTCTGAACCGCATGTGCACAAATTGAAAAGAAGCTTTGTTTTCTTTTTACTGCCTTATCTGTCTCCAGCATCAGCCTCATGGTGTTAGGTTGCTCTCTCACACACACACACACACACACATGCTGACAGCTGTGTAGCTCCTCTGCAGCAGTTCTGCTTGTCTCTCTCCATGGTACTGAAATCCCTGATGTGGCTGACTAGATTGACCATCTGGACGGGACACCACTGTGTGCGTGTGTGTGTGTGTCTTTCTGTGTATACGTCTATTCATACGTGCGTGTGTGTGTGTTATTCATAAGAATTTTGCTTCTTATAAGTCGACTAATACCCTGATTTCTGCTACATCATAACCGATCATATCTGCGCTGTGGCAGAGATTAGAGCTTGGCAAGCTGCGCTTTCATTTCACAACCTCGACATCCACTGCTGTCCTGCCTCAAACTGAGCAATAATAGTGACACGCTTCTGATCTCGTGAACAAATAAAGATAAGTGGGACAGGAAAGGAACTTTAATCCATCTCTCGTTCATGTGGCACAACGTAAATCCTGATTTTATTATTTTCTCCTTGTCACCTTATTCAACAGTTAATTAAGGAGAACTTTGATTAACAATTAAGGGTGATCATTTATACATGAGAACATCTGATTAAAATTCCCTTTGATGAGAACTTGAACTCACAAGGTCATAAATAAATCATCAAATTTGCCTCGGTTGTTTCCCTCCATTCATATTTCTGCACATAAATAAACTCTGGCTTACAGTTAGTGTATTTAGCTCACTGACCATTAAAGTTTAATCAAGTCCAATTTATATGCCTTGTTAGCTTTACATTACTTTCTATAAATAAACTTGTGTTTGCAGAGTGTCGCAGCTCAGGTTACCCTCGTTTCAGAAATAGTTCATTGCTCTCCCTTCAGGGTAAGAAAATAGACTCCTGCTGTTTATACCCACTCACATTCACAAACACCTAGAAGCCCTCCCCTGACTCCTCATTATGGACTACAATGATCTCAGGGTTGCACACGCTCTTCCTCCTTTCACACTGGTGTAGTGGCAGGGTTGCTGCTCCTGCCATACGGCCCCAGGGGTGAATATCTATAGAGGGGGACTCTGTTGTCTAGACTTTAACCCATTGGGCAGAGCAGGCAGAAGAGTGTGAAGACTGAATGTATTATACAGTTTTCAGTGCATCGATTTAAATGAGCTTCTGATGAGAGGGTAGATAATGATGTCATCCTGAGGTAATGGTATTAAACTTTAATCATAAATGCTGCCAAACAGGACCCATACAGTACAGGACACATGGTGTAGCTTCACCACTATAATTATGCAACATTCAGCAGTGTCAGTGCTGCTCATGTTATCAAGCTGAAAAGTACAGTCCTGTCACATTGTTATTTTTAGCCTCTAGAAGCTTCATGGTGCAACAAGCGGCCCAGATCACACTATATACACTGCACCGAGGCCATTAGTGTCATTCATTGTGATTTCCTCGCAGAGGAGGCGTAGCGCACAGATGGAGTGAGAGGACTTGGAGGAGCATGGTTCAGCCCGTGAAGGAGGGCTGTTATAAAACCATCTGCCTCTCATTATGCGTCCAAGACTCACCGCTTCTCTGTGGATGAGTAGCTGCTGATTCACTGCAACTCTGCTTCTGCCTTTCTGGACTGTTTATCAATACGCCTGAGTGAAATAGAAAATTTAGAGTGCCTGTCAGTCTTTTTTTATTTTTTTATTTACCTCGCTCTTGTTTTATTTCCGCTGTCTCCTTTGAAGTAAATCTGGAGATAACATATTGCCCCCCATTGTTCTGAGGCATCATATTTACTTCAAAGACATTATATTTCCTAGTAAAGTCTTCATCGGTTGCTTGTCAGCCTCACAATGACAAATACTCGGGGCAAAGAAGTCTGATCAGACCCCGATTTATCCATTTTTCACCTCACTTTATGGGGAGTCAGATTTTCATTTTGCGGCTGTTTCCCAGCAAGGCTTGCCCGAAACATGGACCGCTCCTCATCTGAGGCGAGAACGGGAGCTCATTTAGCCACACTGCACCTCGAATTAATCAGCTTTTTTATGCCAGAGGCTGTTCCTCTTCATCATTCACTACAATCACACTCTGTCTCCCTGGAGAGCTAGATGGGGCACCAGGGAGGCCAAAATAAGAGAGTGAGAAATAAAAGAGGAAGAGATTTACAGAGGAGACTGAGAGGGAAAATCAAGGATAATTAGGATATAGTGCTTTTTTATTTTGCATGAATGGTTTTTAGTTATTACAAAGCAAGTCCTTAAGGGCCGTTTTTGTCCTTGAATGGCTAAATGTTCTGAGTATTTACAAGCATATAACAGGACTGATTATTGCTTCCACTTATTCATGTGCATTTGAAATTCAAAGGCATAACAAGAAGTTTTGAGGCTGAATGTCCTTTGAGGACATCAAGGTGAATTATTCCTGCTTGTTCTCTGATTTATGGCATGCCGATGATGTATGAGTGTGTATGGACAGAATGAAGAAGAATCTTATTTTACTTTGTAATTAATTTAACTAATTGATAACTGAGGACACGATGTTGTAGTGTTGACTGGATCTTTTGTCATTACTGTTAATCTGCTGGTTCCCTGATGATGAGAAATCCTGCAGGTTGAATGTGACAGTGGCAGGTGGCCAATAAATTTAATTGGATGGCATTCAGACCTCTCCAAAAAAATAAATCAGCCCATCTCACACAACTACACTTCCAGTGGCGGTGGTCCAGAAAACAAGCTCTGGTCTGTGAAAGTACTTAAAGATTCAATAAATTCTTCACTGCTTCTTTTACTCATGAATCAGAAGAAAGTTGAGTGACTTATGTGGTAGAACCGGGAGGCCAACACAGCTGCTTACCGGCCTCGTGTCTGTTGCGAAATAATGAAAATGTGCACCTGATCAATGATTCATAACCAAGAAGAAAATGTTTTTACTGTGAGTTGGGATTTCTCAAGTACGAGGAGTTGCATCTTGGAGACTGTAGTGCTTTTGCATACTGTGTTACAGTCACGTCATGAGATATTTTCCAGACAATGCTGTATTGATCCACTGTCTTCCCCAGAAGCCACTGCAAGCACCATTCCCTTCTTTCCTGCTGTTGTGCCGAGAAATTGAAGAATAGTTCATAGTATTTATTGAACCCCTAAAGCAGCCGCTGTGTGGATGTCATGGAGTGTGCAGTTTCCACCCACAAAATTCTGTCTATGTTCATGAAACCTCCTCAGGATGATACTGAATTTGTGCATTTGGTACCACACCAGCTGGATGATTAGCTCCACTATGACTGGCTTGTTGATTCTGTTGATGCCTGCTTTGATTTCCTCAATCAAGCCTCAGCGCCTTCATCATGACAAGTCAGCTCTAAGTGCTGTGAAAACCTGTGTCAGGAAAATGGGAACACTGTGTCTATTGATCAGTGAAACATCACCCCCACATAGACAGACAGCGATGCGAAGGACGGACAACCCCTGCAAGTGAGCAGTTTGTGGCATCAGTGGTCAAAAGTATCGCAGGAGCATGAATAGGTAGATGTGTTAGATTTTCATGACAGTAGCTGCAAATCCCGCTCATGGATTAGGGTGTTGATGCTAAATGACAGGATTTGGATCAGTGTCACTTTAATTTTAATTTAACCCTTGCAGTGATCCCCTCTCCTTCTGACCATCACTCCATCTGTTGTAAACCTCCCCAGGCATTTGGCCAAGCCTACACCAACCAGCGCAAGGTAGCGGAGGACGGGGAGACCAATGAAGAGACGCTGCTGCAGGAGTCAGCCTCCAAGGAGGCCTACTACATGGGTCGCCTGCTGGAGCTGCAGACGGAGGTGACGCTGAGCCGTTCTGTGGCATCCAACGCTCAAGGAGAGAATGAGAGGCTCAATGCACTTTTGCAGGATCTACGAGAGGTGAGCTTGTCAACACACAGACTGGAAAGTGGGCTTATTAGACAAGGAAAGCTAAAGAATCAGATACATTGGGTGTATTAGAAAACAGTGCAACAACCTGCATGCATTCTGCATTTCATCAACTTAGTCTCTTGTTGAACTAATTTGGTTTAGAGTCTTGTTTTAAGGTATAAAAACTGTAAAAGTAGTTGCTATTGTTTTATTTTCAATTGAAAGGAGAAAAGTTTTACTTCTGCCTATAAAAACCTTCATTACATCTGCATTTGATAAAGGCCAAGAAGTCACTGGGACCGACAGAGAGGTCAAACCTCATAGAGAAAAAAAACCAAACAACATTTTTTTTTTTTAAACTATGTGCATGTGTGCATTTGCAAATGCATATTTAAACAAATGTGAATGTCTGTAGCCACCGTGTCAGGCAGCACAGGAGTTCAATCTGGGGTCAGACACCACGGCCACGACCCCATTGTGGGGGGCAAATCCGGTGCTAAGCTGCGGAATAAGTGAAATGCCCTGAGCTCGGCACATGTGCAGAGACAGAGTGAGCCAGGTCCTCTCATCGCACAGCTACCACAGGACACACACTCTCATTCACTAAATTGATCAGGGAGTGTGTGCATGAATAAATATTCTGCTTTAGTCTGATTGATGCGTGCAGAGTGGTGAGTTCACAACAAATCAAAACTTCCCCATGTTGGAGCACCCTGAACAAAATCAATTTCATAATTAAGAAGCTAATTAGCTGGTAGTCAATGCACCGATGCACAACTGTCACCTGCTTCAACCTTATGGCTCTTTGATTACATGTTTATGAGGAACCTTCTGCTTCTCCTGGAAATAATTTTCACATGCGATGCCCGTTAATGAGGGAAGTATCTCTTTTATCTTGATCAGCAGGTGCTGTAGCTGCACAGGGGGCTTCATTTGGCACGTCTAATGAAAAACACACAAATACACAGCATTCAAGAACATATGGGAAAAGTTTATTTGGTAAAAAAAAGAAATCCTTCAGTAGAGAGGTAGTATGAGAACTGTCAACAAAATATATTTAGATTAGAGTTCCACTCTGAGGTTGGTTGCTGCTCATACAATGAGTATGACGTAATATAAAAACTTTTCTGTCTTGTTGATGCTCTAGAACACTTTATATTTGAATGTCTAAGGAAGGCAACAAGAAAAAGAAAAACATTTCTGGGTGTTAAGAATACAGTATATTCCCAGTATAGCATGTTTTAGCAGTGATGGCAATGATGAATGGATCCAGGAAAGCAGGGAGCGTGCTGTTGGATCACTGATCTGTCAACACTTTCAGAGTCACACAGTGTTGTGAACGTCAGGCCAGAGGTTCGGTCAGCCAGCTCTGCGGTGCTATTGTCGTGTGCCGCACTGTCCCTGACCCCAGCTGCTGTAACCCATGATAGGATATTCTTCTATAGACTCTAACTGACTGATAACTGGCCTGTAATCCAGTGCAAATCATACATTGTTCGGTGAAGTTTCCTTCGTTGTCATGAAACTATAATCATTAACATGGCGTGGCAAAAGAGGGTTATGATATTTCCGAAGTAGCTGAACTGCAGTTTTCAGAGAACTCGTTTAATCTAAACACTAAAACGTAAAAATACAACAAATTAATTGTCAAAGCTCACCTTATAAATATATGTTCAATGCAAATAGGGTGTCGGTTAAATATTTTTAAAATAATGCATTTGTTTTAGCCTTTGGGAACTGAGGAGGCCAGCCGGTGAGAGGCTCAACAGTTCAAAACATTCTTGTCATAATTTGCCAAATGTCTCATGATCTGTGGGTTTGGGTTTCTGTTGGCTTAATTGTGGTGGTTTCTGTCCTGGTTTCCTGTTTTATTTTGTAGTTCATCCCTTTGTGTAGCACATTATGTTTTACTTCCTGTTCTCTACACAACCGGTTTCATTTGCTAATTTGCTTCACCTATAACTCGTTAAGTTTACTCTCCTCAGTTATTTTCATCAAACCTTTTATATCCAACGTATGTCTTCCTCCTGCCTCTCCACTCTGCATCCCCCCCGCACCGTGACAAGACGCCCTGCTGTGCCTTCATGGACACTGCAGTTTGCTCCATTAACTTCCAGATCCTAGTGGATGCTGACAGCCGTTGAAGATTTGGCGTGTCATATTGTTCCTCAGTTTCAGTCCACGTCGGGTTTCTGGGGGTTTGATATGTGTCTCAGCTTTGTAAGTTTCTCCCTCCCAGTGTGTGTTCCCACCCACTCCCAACTCTGTCTCTGGGTCAGCATTTCTGCCATACGGTATGTACAGAGAGCTGCAGGAGGGCTGCAGGCTGCTCTGCAGCAAGAATAGCACACACATGCGCACATGCATTGTAAATGTTTCATTATTTTGTTCTCTCTACTTCAAATAAGCCCTCTACCCTCGTAGCTGCGTACACATCTATCCATATCTCTGTGTTAGAAATAGGAGCATCATTCCCATCCTGTTTTTTTTTTTTTTTTGTAATTTATTTACTAATTACCCATATTTAAGCCAATGCAGTTGACAGACTAAAAAATGCAAATGTTTAAAATTACTTTTTTAATATCTCCATCATCAACAGGTAAACTACCATAAAAGAAACAGGAATTATTTTTAAATGATTGGAGAAAATCTGGAAGCAAACTTAGCATTTCAAAATAATTTTTCCAGCTCTGCCAAGTAACTCCTGCTGTACATAAATTTATGACCTTAGTTGTCTGTATTTTTCTCCTATCGACTATTTATGTGGTGAAGGATATGCATATAGTATCTCTGCAGAGAGGGTTAATGATGTTTCTGTGCACCTGAAGATGCTGAATCATTCCGTTTAAGATATTTAAATAATTTTACAAACTCATCTTCATCCTATCAGAGATCCATGGTATGTGCTGAATACAAGTACAGGAGTAAGTGCTTCGTCAGGATGCAAAGTCGTGTCACTTTGCCTTACGTGGATCAGCATGATAAGCCTGTGTATGCCATCCTGTCATCAGCTAAAAGGACAGTGTCAGATATCGTCTTGTATGTGAATTTACCACTCTGTTCTTCTGTGTTCTCTTTCCTCTTTTTCTCTCCTTTTTAATCCCCGTTTCTCCCCCTGCTGGTCTGTTGCCGTCCCTGCTCCAGAGTAATGAGATGCTGGAGCTACAGCGCACCAGGATGAGGGAGGAGATCAAGGAGTACAAGTTCAGAGAAACCAGGCTGCTTCAAGACTACACAGAGTTGGAGGAGGAGAACATCACGCTGCAGAAACTGGTGTCCACACTCAAGCAGAGCCAGGTTAGTGGTACTACCACTGTCAACAGTTTGGACCTTCGTAGCTTCTGAGTTGGGACGTCATTGTGGTGTAAGGTTTCAGTTCATTAAATGCAAGTCTGACTTTAACTCTTACAAGCCGGTTCTGCCTTGTAAAGCTTTGTCATCGCTTGTAAATATGAGACACCAACATTTGTCATACTTGTGGAAATTAGTCACACTTCTAACTGTGGCCTCCTTTAGTCGTGGTTCCAGGAAGCACTGGCATCGCTCTCGTTAATTTGATCATCATGCATTTATTTTCCACAGAGAGACAGTGTTTCCTGTTCCATATACCTGAGGTTATACACTGATTGTATTAGTCAGAATATTTAATACCTGAATGGAAACTAAGTATAGCAAGATACCAATATAAAATCATTATTTTTATAAAGTGTTGGGGCTTTTTTTCTCTTCCTGCCTCCCTTCAGGTGGAGTATGAGGGACTGAAACATGAAATCAAGGTGCTGGAAGAGGAGACTGTCCTGCTTAACAGCCAGCTGGAAGATGCATTGCGCTTAAAGGAAATCTCTGAGGGTCAGTTAGAAGAAGCTCTGGATGCTCTCAAGAGTGAGCGTGAGCAGAAGAACAATCTGAGGAAGGAACTAGCCCACCACATCAGCCTGACTGACAGCGTCTACGGAGCCGGGGCCCATCTGACACTCACCGTCACTGGAGTCGAGGGCCTCAAGTTCCCCGAGGAGACCAACGGGACAAACGGCACTAACAGCAGCAGCAACCCTGCTGCAAATGGCAACATTGAGGACAGCAACCGTTGCAATGGCCACATCCACACCAACGCAGGCCTAACTAAGATGAACGGGGAGTACCGGGCGAGTCGGAAAGGAGAGGGCCTTGTGCCGGACCTGTTCAGTGAGCTTAACCTGTCAGAGATACAGAAGCTCAAACAGCAGCTGCTGCAGGTGGGTTGCAAACAAAGCACCTCATAACGGGATGTGTCTGTCCTGGAGTGAATTAATATATCAAATAGCTTCTTTAACAGTCTTTTCTTTAATGCACCTTTTCAAGGACGGCACATGAATGCCACAGTGTTTAAAGCAGCTGCTACAGATGAAAGTGTGCTGCAGAGTGGGATGAAATAGCTACACAGCAGATCAGAAGACGGTCGTATTGATCCACTCCCCCACATTATATTTCAGTCCTTAGTGTAAAGGCTGATGGAATCTGAGAGCAGTACTTTGAACAGATTTTCCACAAGAAAATTTAAAAAATGATGCCATTTCAGTAACAGAAGAAACACGAAACATCTTAGGCTTTAGTGATTAATAGATTTCCAAACAGGATTACGATAGCACTGAAATCCCGTCAGAGCCTGAAGGTCAGTTTGCAAAGAAAAACAAGCCAGCTTAGATATAAGAGAAGTGTTTGTATCTGGGAATTAGATGCAGCATGCTGATGTACAAGCAGTACCTCCATCACATATGATCCCATCACACAGATCAGACTCATGCTGAAATCACATAAACTTATTACTGCACTTTTTCTCCCTTCACTGAGCTCCACTGGGAGACAGATAATTAAATTAGTGCTTGCCGTGTTAGCAGTGTGCATTTCTTAACACAATTACTCACTGATCAATTTTCTCTTTTAAGTTGCGGAATCTGAGGAGGATGTCAACACAAGCAGCATCAGTCTTATAGCTGCTGATCAGTAAATAGTTTGAAATATATCTGTGTTGGGCAATGCTTTATGTCACAAAATATCCTAAAAATTATTTTAGAATTACTGTTGCATGAGTTGAAATGTTTTTTTTTTTTTGGTCTGTACAGTTTCTGATCAGAAAGCAGTGAAACACAACTTTATATCTTTTCTGAGAAAATTCTAGCTGAAACACATTATTACAAACTATTTGTTTAGTCAGAAAACAGGTCAGCACACCCTGAGTCCATATCATGTAGTCATTTTCTTTATCTTTATTAGCCTTTTAATGTTCTGGTGTTCTCGCAGGTCATAGTGATACATTACCACAACTGACTATCTATAGCTGTTATCAGGATTCTTGTAGTTGGTTCTCAGAAGTTGGAAGTCAAATGTCTTGATCTGATTGCACGGCTTAACTTGGCACTGTATAAACACACACACACACACACACACACAATAAGATGAAACAAACAGAAAATCACTTTTTTGTGTGTGTGTTTCGGTCCTGCAGGTGGAACGTGAGAAGGCAGGGCTGCTGATGAACCTGCAGGAATCGGAGACCCGGTTACAACACACGCAGGGTGCTCTGACTGAGCAGAATGAGCGCGTCCATCGCCTCACTGAGAGGGTTAATGCCATGAAACACGTCAACGGAGACAAAGAGCTTGATGGCCCTCAAGAGAACGAGAAACCCGACGGTGGTTCCTTATCGCCATCCGCCAACAGCCACCATGATCCTGATATCCACGGGTTTGAGATTCTGGAGTGCAAGTACAAGGTGGCCGTGACAGAGGTTATAGACCTGAAAGCAGAGCTCAAGGCCTTAAAGGAGAATTTCAACCAGGCAGTAGAGGGACAGGGAGACATCCACAATGACGACAGGGTCCAGGCACTGAGTGTGCAGGTATGTATTCCTGCATGAAGCTTTCTGTTTGCATTGTTTCCCCAGTAGACTTATGCAGCTAAATTAAACGGAATAATTTCTCCTAATCAGGTTTCCCATCTGGAGCGGAGCTGCCGGGACAGCCGGGACAGGGTGGCGAGCCTGGAGGCAGAGCTCCGAGCAGCCTCGAGCACTGCAACAGAGAGCCAGGGCATGCTGAATACAGCGCAGGATGAGCTGGTAACGTTCAGCGAGGAACTGGCACAGCTCTACCACCATGTCTGTCTCTGCAACAATGAGACACCCAACCGCGTCATGCTGGACTACTATCGCCAGAGCCGCATCACACGCAACGGCAGCCTCAAAGGCTCAGACGATCCTCGGGCTTTGCTGTCACCTCGCCTGGCGCGACGCCTCGCTGCAGCATCTGCAGCCTGCTCATCCGATTCCCCACGCAGTCCCATGGACTCTCCATCCAAAGAAATCCACCATAACGAGACAACATCCAACTCAGCTGACTCTCCATCCTGCCATGGCAGCCCCAACCGCAACCACACTGGATCCCCCGTCATCAGCATCTCCCCTTGTCCATCTCCCGGGCCCTCAGATGCAGGTGGGGACCTGCGGAAAGAGCCGATGAATATCTATAACCTAAATGCCATAATTAGAGACCAGATCAAACACCTCCAGAGGGCTGTTGATCGTTCACTGCAGCTGTCAAGGCAGAGAGCTGCAGCCAGGGAGCTGGCCCCGATGCTTGATAAGGACAAGGAGTCCTGTATGGAGGAGATACTCAAGCTGAAATCCCTGCTTAGTACCAAGAGAGAACAGATTGCAACACTCAGGCTGGTGCTTAAGGCCAATAAACAGGTGAAAAAATTTCTAATTGCATTTATTTTACAAAAAGCCATCAAATATTACTTCCCCGAACACATTAAAATTGGTCAATTCATCATTTTATTTTGCAGACAGCAGAAAATGCCTTGGCAAACCTGAAGAGCAAGTATGAGAATGAAAAGGCAATGGTGACAGAGACCATGATGAAGCTGAGGAACGAGCTGAAGGCACTGAAAGAAGACGCAGCTACCTTCTCCTCGCTGAGGGCTATGTTTGCCACAAGGTGAGAGAAAAACTGCAAAACTAAAACCGCACAGAAAATGTACTTCCTTTAGTACAAAAGACCTTCCTTGTTCCTGAACAGTTACCTTGCTAAACTGTTTGTCTCTGTGCAGATGTGATGAGTATGTTTCTCAGCTGGATGAGATGCAGAGGCAGCTTGCGGCTGCAGAGGATGAGAAGAAGACGCTGAACTCCCTCCTCCGCATGGCTATCCAACAGAAACTGGCCTTGACCCAACGGCTGGAGGATCTGGAGTTCGACCATGAGCAGACTCACCGCGGCCGTGGTGCTAAAGTGCCCAAGATAAAAAGCAGCCCCCCAAAAGTAAGTCACAGAGATACCTTTGCAGGTTTCTAAACCTATGTTTGCACTACACCTTGAACACCTCCTTGAGTTTCAGTGGTTCTCCTCCTGATAGCAAAGGGTTGCCTGGCCTCATCTCCAAAACAATGCAGATGCAGTCTGTGCTTCAGTTTTAATGACTCACAGCACCTCTCTGTGGAAGATTGTGTGAATTACAGCTTAGATTGATTTATTTTATTGTTCGTAATGCATTCCTTCCCTTGTCACATTTCAGACTTCCTTTTTATTATCTAATCCTACCAGTAATAAACAACCTACTGTTACACTAGGGAACTGTGTGTGCTGATCTTTGTGCTGTAAAAGTTACAATGCAAAGATATTCTGCAGTTTCCAATTGCAACCACTAGATGGCAATGTTTGATTAGATTTTAGTTTCTTACACAGTTCCTCTCAAATGTTGTTAGATATTTTCTTTCGATTTGTGCAGTCCAAATTATACCGACAACAGTCTGTTTTTCTCAAACACAGTCTGTTGTACAGCAGAGTGAGTGTTGCTGAGTGTTTATGTGTAAATGTCTGTTTGTTTTCTGTCTACAGTGTTGATTGTTTAGCTGTGCAGAGACTGTTCCTTTGAGCGTGGTCAGATGAGACCAGTTCATGTTGTTGTTCATCATGCACAAGCACTGTCATGGAAATAAATGGACCAGGATCAGTCCTGTGCATCTGTATTAAGAAACATAACTGCAGCTTTCAGTTTCTTTGTCTTTGATGAGGTCTTCCCCCTGTCTCGTCCACCCTGTTTTCTCTGTCTTGTCTAACCTCGAGTGTCACCAGACTGTATATTTGTCTAATTTATCAGTTTCTTGTAGATTGTCAGCAGCCTGCTGCCTCAGTACCGTCACTCTCCCCACAACTAAGGCGAGGGAGAGCCTCCCTAGCCCGCAGGTAACATGCTCTAGAGCCTGGTAGTACGTATACAGCTACTTTTCCACATTTCTTAGTCTAGCACTCCTCTATTGAGATCATTTTTCCTGCACATTTTCAGTATTCACAATCACGTGATGTAGTAATAAATGACTTACACGTTGCATTGTGTTCTATTGTAGGAATTATTATCACCTCTCTGGGTAAAGGAGTGAAGATACTGTTTTCACTTTGCATGCATAGTTTTGCATGGCAGCTTTAGTTTCTGTTCATTAACTTAGACTTTATCAGACATAGAATAATAAGAAAGTTAGGTTAAGATGTACAAAACCATCAGTCTCACAGCAATTCGTGAAATGGTCACATTTATATTCTTGTCTATACATTTTTCAAGTAATTGGACACAAAATTAAAAACCCACCAGAAAGAACAGTCTTTTTTTAAGAGGATGACAAATTATTTCAATTTTTCCTTGTAACTTTTATTTCCTTTTTGTTAGGTTTGGGCCCTAAAACAACAGAAAAATATCCCAATTTGTCTTCAAATACACTCCTTTGCAATGTCTAACATTTTTCTAGTCTTGCTCCATCTAAGGATAAAATAACAGCTGTTGCAGGAAATACATTACTCTGAATGCACGTGAAAGAAAGGAATTGTTTGTCTACATGAAAAAAAGAGACAATTTCACACATTGCAATGAGTAAAGCTGGTGATATAATTGGTTTCTGTGACCTCTTTCACAACAGGCATGTGAGGAAAGCACAAGTTGGGTAACCCGACTCCAAATTTCTATTACTGTAAATAGCCAAATGAGTCGAACACAAATCAGTCACCAAAAGGCTTCAGCCCATGATTTGCTCACAGACATGAAGTTAAACATTAAACCAGGTGGTGTTCAAGTCAAATCTTTATAGGATTCCATTTACTTTACCTTTTAGGAATGTCCAACTCTAAAATTGTTGGTCACATGGCTGCATTGATCATGTTTTGGGCTTATGCTGCAGCCGGAGGCGATTTCACCGATGGAGAGGAATATGGATTCAGCTAAATACCAGAAAAATCTGCAAGCAATTTGTAGAGAATCCATAAAACAGCTGAAGATGAAGAGACGGTGGCTTTTACAGCAGGATGGTGACCTTTAAACACACCTTATAGGCACAAGCTGAAGGTTTTGCTGTAGCCATCGCCTACTTTGACCTTAAAGTCATTGAAAATCTTTGGTCAGACTTCAGCGGAGGTATGCATTTAAATCACTAAAGATCATCGAACACCCAGAAATCTTTTTGTTAGGAGGAATGAGCCAAACAATGGGCAGAACTGATACTTATTGTATGTGTTCATCAGATCCAGCTATTTTTGACTTGGTTAGCTATTTACAGCATCAGAAATTTTGACCCTGCAGGTTCCCAATTTTCACATGGAACACTGTACCAATATCTATAATGTGCATCAGTAACTAGACTTATGCTTGCCAAGAAACAAGAATCACTGGAAGGGCTGTTGCTTCGGCAGTGCAGCCATAAACCAGTGGAGAGCTGAGCCAATAAAGAAGATGTCCTTCTTTATGTTGTAAACTGAGACATTCATCCAAGGCAACTGCTGACCAATCTGATGCTTTACATGGCTGTCGCTGTGCTGCTTGGCTTTCTTTCCGACACTGTTTCAATCTGTGCATGTTATCACCAGATATTGTATCCTTATGTAATAAGAAGCCTTTACCTTGTCTTTGACCTGGGTTAAAAGGAATAGTTTTTTTTTGTCTTGAAAAGTACATTTTTTCCTGCTGGTTTCTTGAACTTGGATCAAAAGATTAGCCCCAGACTCATGACCCATTATGCTGTCATTAGCTTAGCTATAGCTTAGCATAAAGACTGGAATTTTGGAGCAGCCGGCTTGCATGGCCACAGCCGAATGCAGCAAAACCAACAAACCAGCACCTCAAAAGCTCAGTTGTTCATAGTTTAGGTTTAGTCACTTATTTTTAGTTTGCTCCAGCCAGAAGTCTCCACTCATTTATAATAATATAGAAGCAGGCCAGATTTTTCCTGTTTCAAGCCTTGTGTAGGGCTCAACAACCTCGCAGCTGGTGGTTATCGATGTGCTGCAGGAACAAACGTATCTATCAAATTAGATCTTTTTTTCTTTTTTTTTTTTGCTCTGTCACTTGTTTCATTTTTGTTTTCATAGTTTCACTTTATTCTTCCAGCTGAAGTTTGTCTTCTTTAGCCAATAAATCACCCGTCATTCATATAACCTTTCATTCATTCTCTTCTCTCATATTCCTGCCTTTTTTTTTACAGTGTTAAATTTGCGGTCGACCTCCAGGAACACCAAGCAGTCTTGTCCAGCAGCCGCAGTCTTCTCTCCCCCTGCGACCCACGTAACTGCTTGGCCCACCAACCCCACCCTCCCGGCACCTAAACTCACAGCTCCGGCCCAGACCCCAGCCTCGGTCTGGTAGGAGTCATGCAGAGGCAGAGACACCCCAGATGGGGGTTTCCTCTCCCCTCAACCCAGCAGTCCAACCCAGTACTCACTGGAGTCTGTCACCTCCCCAAGCCCCCCCATGGCCCGGCTCTGGCAGGCCTCCTGGTTACCTGGGTCGTAGAAGAGGAGCAGGACGCTCTCCCCTTCTCTGGAAATGATGTCTTCCTGTCTTGGAAACAGAAAACAGAGGACCGAACTGAGGCGGAAATTCCAGAGCCAGCGCGCTGGAATCTTCCCCCCTAATTCAAACTGTTATTTATTAATAATTTATGTACTCTATTAATTATTTATTTATGAGATTTATCATCACTTGTATGTCTTTGTGTTTTTTCTCTTTTTTTTTGTCATTCTGCAAGACGGAAACCAAGACTTGTTTTCCTGCCGTGGTGAAGACTTGAATGATCACAGTTTAGCACATTTACAACTTGGCTGAATTTGCTTTATGTCTCAAAAAAGCAAACAAAAGCAGAAGCTCTTTATTTGCATTCTTTTTAAGACTTGCTTTACCATCCTATACAGCATTAAAAACAATAGATTTTCTCAGTATTAAAATCCAAAAAATTGACCATTTATGCCATTTTTACATAGGAGTGTTAGACACATTGAGTTTAGCAACAAACTAATCAAGGTAAACCTTTATTACATTTCTTTTCTATATTTTTTTACTTTTTTTGTGGTGGTGATTGGTGGCTTTTCAACTTTCTTTCATTAGTCTTTCTTGGTATTCTTTTTTTTACTCTGAATTTTTCTGTGCATAAAGACTTTTATACCACTTTTTTGTTAATTTAATTTATTTTTACAGACTTCTGTGTTTGTGTCTGTCTCAAAGATTGGGACACGAGAGAGATTGTGTGTTTGAGATCAGGACTACAGCTGGTGGCCTAGGTTTTATTTCTTCTGTTTTGCCTTTTGAATTGCACAAGTTTAAGTGACCACAGAGTAACCTGACCTCCTTTTTTAAACAGCATTTATAATACAGAAGATTCCCCATAGGTGTGCTCTTTTCTTGAGTTACTGTTGCTTCCACGTCAATCAAATTTCCCACAAAATGTTAACTTTCTGTCACTATACTGAGCAAATTCCCCAGAAACAAAAACATCATTGTCACAATTAATTTCCCTCATGACATGTAATTCAAGCTAACATTTATTTGTTGTCACAACATCGTCTTACGTTGTCTCCATGTGCTTCCTCCAAACAGAATGTAGTATTGTACAAGCACAATTATGCACCATACGTTCGAGCAATACAGTAGCACCGGTCATAGCTGATCTGGATGATAATTACACCGATCTTTTAGCCATTTCTGTCTTTATGAACTAACCAGCTGGCTGTCAAGAAAGATAAAAAAAACAGCAGGTGTGCCCCAAACTTTGTAGATAAAAGAGGGCCACAGTTTTAACACTACTGTCAGTTTCCTGTGAAAACAGTGAGCTTTTGTTTCTTTTAGAAACACTGAGATGGATGTGAGTTGTGACATTTGTTGCATCATTCAAGTCCCATCTTCCCAAGCCTCTCTTAAACATTTCTGATGGTAAATTTCTCCTCGGTGCACTGATACTTTTGCCACATGGATATGAAACCTTAAATCACAAAGCCAGTTTTAGTGTTGTCATGATAGCATTTCTGTGACAATAGTGAATTGACTTCCTTTTCTCTGTGTGTGTGTGCACTTGTTGGATTTGTCTTTAAGAGTGTAGATCATTACTTTTGCAACTACAGAGTGATGAAAACATTTGTGGTCCAAAAGCAGCCTCTAAATCTATTCAGGCTCATTAACTTTCTTGGTTTGTTTGCACAACATAGCTGTGGATGGAAGAGAGACTGCAATGACTGAATAATAATAATAATAATAATAAAAAGGAGTAAATTACAGTGGGTTTTACTCGTTTCCAATCAAAACTGTGTTCAATTGGTTTCACGAACAAATAAAAAAAATTCTCCTTTGTGTCTGTTTTTTCTGTTTCATCAACAACTGAGACAAAGCTGCTCAAAAAATTGGACAGTAAATATTTGTTTAAGGCGCGAGGCACAAACGGTGCACGAGACGAGCCAGACTTCCAACAAGGAAATAAAAAGCATCTAATAGGACGTCATCTTGGTTTTTGTGTATTTGACTCTTTTTTCCAAGTCATGGCTCTTTTCTCTTGGTCCACTTGGGCACTAAATGGAGCTTGTTTATTTATTTATTTTTGTTTGTTTTTTATGTTTGTTTGTTTTGGTTTTTTTTTTTTAAAAACAATCCAATATTCCTTTCTTTTAAATGTGCCCCTAAATACGACAAGTGTGTTGTCACATTGAGGCGGTATCTTTTTAATTTAAGAAAAGAAAAAAGAACAAAAAAAGAAAGGAAGGAAAAACAACTATTACAAAGATAGCAGATATGAATTTAGATCGAGTGTTTCTCGTGTTTTCCTTTGCGCGCGCACGTGTGGGGATCACCTTTCAGCGGAGGTCTGGTCTACACCACCCACACTGAGGAGACAGGCGGGCGGAGCACGGAGAAGCACCCCCCCCATCAAGGTGATTTTAGCGGGAGACCGATATCCAGACAACTCACATGCGTAATGTAAAGAACTTTTGACGCAATCGGTGCGTCTTCGCTGGTGGTTTGGTGTTTTTGCTCCGGACAGTTTCCAGAGGCGCATATGGACTGCCGCTGCGCAGCTGGACTTGGCTCTGGGATCTTTGCGGAAAGGAGGAGCGCATTTCTCCAACTTTTCAGTTACTTCTGAATGTCTTTCTTATAAGTATAGGTTATGTTCGAACGGTCGGTGTCTAGGAGAACAATGGACGGCTTTAACAGGGTCGCTTTTCGTAGGAAACAGCTAAGTCTGGATACTGCGGAGCGAGAAGAAGCAGGTAGGTTTCATTAGTAAATTCCTTTACTCTCTTCTTTTATTCCATTTCTTTAATGTAGACTGAGTTTGCTCATTTATTTACCTGCTGGACATTTATGAGTCCAAGTAAACTTCCATGCGCATGTGTATGTGCTGTGACTCATTTTTAATGATCGGACGGCTGTTCCACGTCCTGTTAGCCATCACGTGTTGTTGTAAATCTGATTGGGAAAACATGGAATAGCCTGAGTGTAGTACATGCACCTACAGCCCTTGCTTGCGCAGAAGATTTGACAGGTATGAGGAGTTTCAAAGGCAAGTCCAAACCTGTTGTGTAAACCATCTGAAGGCTGGAGGGTACTTTTTTTTTTTTTTTTTTTATCAAATTTTTTATATAACTACACTTCCTTAGGAATCCTGGAAGTTTGACTGTCTTGAATGTACTCACAAAGAACATGAAACGAGCTGTTCCCTGTTTTTCATTTTGTACTTCTGTCTCAGATTCAGCAAATCTCTGGATGGATCTTTGCAAATTTAACTTCACAAAACAAGGATCCAAATACATATGCTCTGTCTGGGCATGACCCACTGAGACAGGAAGAGCTTGCACCATTTCATCTAATCTTGCAACTTGTATAAACATGCAGCAGAGGGTATTTACTGCACATGCAGTTCAATGTGAACTTTGCACTCTGGTTGATGGTGTAGCTGTTCAGATCAGGCTAAAACGCCTTGATGGTGTCTGAATCTAAGCAGCAGTCTGCTCCAGTCATAGTCCTGCAGATGATAAACAGTGAGTCAGGATGTGAAGTAAATTCTACATAAACCCAGAAATATTATCTGCCACTGAGTCATGCTGCGTTTAGAAATACTGGAATCTGATTCATAAAGGTTGTATTTATTATTATGAAGCAGAATCCTGTATTGTGTATTTGTTCCCAGTAGTCTACGCTGTTTGCTCTAAAATTCATACACACCTGCATTTTTATGCGGTTTGGCAAAGAGGAATGCGTTCCTAAATCAGAGGCTGAGGCTTCTTTGAAGTTCTGGTTGGATTTTATTCTGTCACAGCAGATTTTTAAAGCATGCTTTTTTTCCCTCAAAGAGTTAATCTGCAGTTTTCATTATTATTCGGTTTAAACTGTTATTTCTGTAAACGAGCCTGTATATAAACTGTATATTTTTCTTAAGTTAAAGTACAGAATTGTACTAATAACAGCCACTATTGAGGTTGAGATATTTTTTACCATTTAACTTAGTTCAATCCTCTTAATGAGCATTTTTATCATGCCTGGCTGATCCAGCTTTTCTTGGACCACTGACTTTGTCCGTTTTCTGCTTTTAATGATCCGTAATATTGCGACTTACCTCCAAACGCTGGGGTCAGCTTTAGAAAATTCCTTGGAAATATATGAAATTGGTCGTTAGGGCCATATTTTATGCCAAAGACAATATTTTCTTATGATTCATGGCTATTTCTGTCCCATCTGTCCAGACAAATGGTTAGGAATTGAACCTTTTATGCATGTAAGGTTGTTATGGGGGTTGCATTTGAGTGAAAACAAAGTAGTTATCTTGTCAGCTCATCTTTAATCGTGCCAACATATCAGAGCTGGGTGGTGTAAATGTGCAATATTAATGAGCTTCTTTTCCCCTTGGGAAGTTATCTTTAACTTCAAGTATCTTCTTCTCGCTCATGTGTATCATGAAGTTTGCAGTAAGTAATCAGTTGTCTCTAAATATGATTGCAGCGTCCTTGCTCCCTGTGCACAGTCATTTACATGCACACCAAGATGTGTTTGGTGTTGAATCCATGTAACTTTGGCATTTCTGTGAAGACGGCTCTGTACCAGCCCCCAACAATGGAGCTGCTTGTTTTTTGTCTGCTCAGACAGAAGCAGTGGGACTGTATGAATCAGAGTCAGTGTGGCCTGCTTGCCTGCTGCTGCTGGTATTGTTTTGGTTCACTGATGGTCATTCATCCTGAGCTGAACCCTCTCACTGTCCGCTTCAGACTGTTACTCCCCTCCATAGTGGTTCTCTTGTGCTGTTCAGTTCATAGTAACTTAAAGATGATTTACTTTCTATGTGCCAATGTTTTGCTGTACCACATCATTTCAAAATCCGCATCAGTTGAAGCTCTGGATATGACGAGGCAAAGCTTCAGGTACAGTTTAGCAAACATTGCAAAACAAAATCAGAATACATTAGAAAATCAAAACACATTATTAAGAAAATGTATATTAAATTCAGTTATGATCGTTTTTCTCATGTACTGCAGACTTTATGTTTCCAGATGGTGAAAGACATTTCTGTCCAGCGCCTAGAACTCATCTTATGGATAGATATGCTGTCTTGGTTATCTTATCCACTGTCCGGGCTTGGGGGAAAATATGATTGTTATTTCAGGTCATCCTTGTCTGGAAATATAGAAAGTTTACAGAAATATGGACAATTTCAACTCCCAAACTTACAAGCATAACTATCAATGTTTTCTGATTAAATAAAGTGTCTCAACTTCTCTGGATGAAGGTACTTTTAAGAGGATGAAGAATTAAAATATGTGTGTTCAAGGTTTCAGAGCTAGAACACGCGTGCTGTTGTGCTCCGCAATATTAAGGTCAAGGTAAACTTTATTTTCCCAGCTGAGGAAATTCCTGATGTCATCGCATACCTCATAATGTGTCGCGTTTTAGAAAGAACCAACCATAGAAAAGAATAGAGAATGCAAAATATGGCTAAAAGCAATGATTACAAATAAAATAGAATAAAACAATCTGCAATACAGTTTTTAATAAAAAGTATTCATGTGCTGGAAGTCCATCATGTATGAATAGTTCTGTTGTATGAACGAAGGACTTCTGCTGATTTCTGCCAGTAACCTGTAACTTCTCACCAGTTGGGTCATTGAAGATGTGATCAATGTTTCTTTAACATCAGCTCATTACACAGCTGAGCAGCAGATGCCTGATCCACTCCAATGATCCGATTCGCTATTTTAATCACACATTGCAGTTTGTTTGTTTTTCCGGACTGTGCACATGACCAAATGTTACTAAGTGTATAATGTAAAAATGTAAAAAGACAAGAGCAGAAAATAAAGTTTTACCATTTATGTAATGCATCAAGATACTCCCGGTTTGTTCCAACCACCGTCCCGCTCAGAAGTACTATTGCCAACCTGAATACACCAGTCTGTACACAGGACACAATACGTTCCAGAAAAGGTCGCTGCATTGCACTGCAAACCACTGCAAACAAACACCTGATTTCATGCAAACCACCAGGTAAGGCCTAGACTCCTCTGAGCGTTGACGGGAGGGCATGAATCTTAAAAAGGAAGTGACCCCGATAAAACGAAGAAAACAAACAAACAAAGAAACTAATTAGTTGGTCCGCTCTTACAGCTGTCACACCACAGGTGACCTTGCAGACAACTCCAACCGGGAGCGGACTAACTTAATAAACAAAAAAAATAAACCTGAACAACAAGACAGCAGGTAGCGGTACTTGAAAACTGTAACAACAAAATACAAAATTACTATGAAGCAAAACATTTTTTAATTAATTCTCTAAAACCTTAAAAACACCACATACCTGTGGCGCCCAGTCTCATCAGTTCACAGACTGTCAGATCCCAGTCCTGCCATACAAAATACATTAAAATCACATCCATAATATATATTTATATAAAAGCTAGTATACTAAAAACATTTACCTGATCACAAAGGCACACAACGACTGACGTGGCCCAGCAACACCCTGGCCACCCAACAGGAAACTGGCACTGCCTGGCAAAATGCCATTTCCTCTATTATAGGAGG
>JBBBVU010000010.1:31726531-31737820 GCA_037177055.1 Atherinosoma microstoma
TATAATCATGGGAGATAAGGAGCAGAGAGATGAGGATGAAAAGCCCAGTGCATCATGGGAGATAAAGCATGCATTGGTTTGTTACACTAAGATTTCCTCCCATGTGGCACACACACACACCAGAAAGGCCCGTGCAGGAAGCACTGCACACTGCTGGTAGTGAGGTCTGGACATAGTTATTGCTCTGTAGATCCTACACTCACTAATGACTATGTGGTATAATAAGATCTAGCCAGACTCACAGCATGTTTAAAGGTGTGTGTGTGTGTGAGATGAAGAGGGTTTGCAAATCCTTTCATGTAGCTGCTGAAGAATATTCGACTTTAATGGCTTTAAAGGACTTTAAAGGAAGGGTGTTTAATTTTTTAAAAAAGGGGATCACCGGCTTCTTGCTCTGGTACATTAATGACTGGAAATGCAAAAGTAGAGTGAAAATTAACAAGGAACAAATGTCAGAGAAAAAGGAGGGTGAATGAGGTGAAGGTTAAAGGAAATGAAGGAAGGGTTGGATATGAAAAGAGGTCAGGACTGTAATGGCTGCCAGATCAAGTAAGAAAACAGAGTAATACTACTTCTTTCTTTCACTTAGAGCCCCCTGTTTGACTTTGTGTGTGTGCATCTAGTCAAAAATGTATTTCCCCACAAATCTTGTGAAAGTAGCACTTCCCTTTACATTCCACCTCAACGCTCGTCAGTGCCAGAGGACAATTTCTCAGACAGGTTTAACAAATTGAGAATCGCTGAGTGCTTTTTCTCACCGTGTCAACACCTCGGCTACCCGAGACAGCCGCAACAGCGCTGTTTATATCCTGCAATTCAACTGAGCGCACTTGCGACAGTAAACTTGAAAGAAAGATTCAAATAACAACACATCTTTTTTTTTTTTTTACACAGAGGTCAGTGTTAGTTTTGTTTTTATATTTAACCAGACGCTCTGTACGCTTCCATGGTAATATCCGGTGACTTGGCCTTGTGAAATCAGCCCAGAACTCATGAACAAAACGTGCGTGACATCAAGGAAAAAAAACCAACAAAGTTCCTGAAACAAAAACACATCAACTTGGCTGTCGCAAGAGGTGTTAATTTGAGACTTTTTTTTTTTTGGCAGAGTGCAAACTTGAAGCTTGAATTCAACTCGAGTGACCCTGGTAAAGTCCTACACTCATAAATAAGATTAATTCTACAGTCATCCGATGCAAGCCTTTCAGAGAAATGATATTATATATCAGCAAGGAAAACAGCCAATAAACACACATTTACAGCAGTGATAGTTAGTGAGTTGTATTGAGATAAGCAGTGTTTATGGTATATTCTCTCATTGCTGTTGAATTGTTGCAGAAGCTGTTCTGTTTTAGCAAGATTAGCCCAAAACAGCCAAGCTGAATTCTATTAAACCTGGTGGACAGGTAGTGCATAGCATGAGATGATGAGAACAAGTCACGGTTTCAGGAAAGTAGGACCATCATGTAGGGCAATGGTTCTCAAACCTTTGAGCCCCAAGATAACAAACATTGGTGATCGCGATTTAGAAACATGGTGGTGCATTATAGCAGGTTAGAGCTCATTTATGCTCCCTTTACATAATAAATAGGTACGTCCGGGCCGAACATTGTCAAACATCACTGCCAACATACTCCCCCATGCATGCTCTACGATGGCAGGGTTGTTATGTGGTACAGCCACTAGAGGGCAGTACAAAGCTCAGACTTCACTTCATCAATATAGCTAACGTGGCGCCGGCGGTGGAGGAGCTCGTGATCATGTATTTTCTTAAAAAGACGCATGAAAAGAGCATCAGATGCGTTAAATACATCATAGCTTCTTCTTCTTTGTTCCTTTCGCTGGTCATATGTGAGCTATTCTGTGCAACACTGCCCCTCTGTTTCCCAGTGGTACTGATAACAGACTGAAATACACACAGGATGGAAAGAAGGCTGCAACTGTATGTATTTGCACCTAATATCGAGCATAACTGAACCTTTAGGAGGACTAGAGCATTTATTGTCTAGATCTAA
This sequence comes from Atherinosoma microstoma, assembly GCA_037177055.1. Classification (NCBI taxonomy): domain Eukaryota; kingdom Metazoa; phylum Chordata; class Actinopteri; order Atheriniformes; family Atherinidae; genus Atherinosoma; species Atherinosoma microstoma. Next base: position 31,728,547 of record JBBBVU010000010.1, read on the forward strand.
ACAGCTAAAAGATAACAATTCTTACTTTTACTAAATATACTCTTATAAAAAAAATAGTTATCAATATTACAGAATATGTCTTTCTGCCAATAGATTCCTCTAAATGCTACACATCAGAGCTTTAACTAGAGCTCAGTCTGAAGGACTTGGGGCTTAAATTGTAAGATTTGAGACTAAAAGCTTTCTATTGACAACTCTGCCATTTATACAAAGTGGTTCTGGATTTATTTTTATTTATTTATGTTTATCTTTTGGTTGCCTGTCTCAGCATTACAGTATGCAGAATATTTTACATGACTCTTTAAGTTGCACTGTGTGCTTCCTCTTTAGTGCACACAGGAATTCATTTTGTCATGGCAGAAGAGTGGGTGGCCTTTAGTTCCACTACCTCAAACCTACATTTTGATACTCTACCTGAACCCCGTACAGTTGGAAACACAACCCTCCGCTCTGACAGCTGCTGAGAAAGACAGATGATGAGTGTGATTCCATAAACCGATACTCCAGGCCTCTTCCTTCAAACGCTGAGATCGATTCTTCATCATCTGTCTGTCTAGATGCCTTCGCCTTTCTTGTGTCTCCCCCCCCACCCCATCTTTCTTGGTGGAACGGGGGTTGTTTTGTGTCACACTCAGCACCCTATTTCTGCTATAGCCAGCAGCAGCGGGGACAGCAGATGAGTCCGGCCATTGGCCTCTTCCCCTTTCACTGGCCCTCCCCTTATCTAACACAATGGGTCTACTTGTCCATGCGACACACACACACAGGCATATGCACACCCACAGTCGCACACAGAGGAGGCTTTACTCTGGGGCTGCGTGCCGCTTCCCCGCCATATGCCCCGTCTCCGCTGGAATGTGCTTATTTTCTCTTGCCATAGAGAGAAACGCAGGGTTAAAGAAGAAGGAAAGCATCAAGAAGCTGAGTTTTAGAGCGAGTCATTCTGTCCCTGAGTGGGGAGGTGTGTGTCTGCATGTGTGTGTGTGAGGGAGAGAGAGAGAGAGAGAGAGAGAGAGAGAGGTGGGGGAAAAGGGAAGGGAGGATGCAACCAATGCAGTGAGGCAGCAGTTTAACACGAGCCTGAACCTGCCGGTGCGAGCGACAGAGCGCTGAGAGAGAGGAGGGAGAGGTCTCTTCAGTCCACCCTTTTCTTATCTGGACTCCAAATCACTGCTTTCACTGGAAACAACCTCCACTCAGGTCAGTGCCTCTCTTTCTCTTTGCCTGGCTCACCAATCAGCTCTGCATCCACCGTGTGCACAATGCAGCCTCGGGGCGTTGGGTTAACGGAGATGATAGACAGAATGTGTGTGCGGTTCACGACCACGAAGCGGTTCTGCAAACACACAGAAACACATTTCCCGTCGGGGGTAATGGTTAACACAAACCTTAGATCTCACCTCTGTGTGTTTCTCCTCGCGGATGCTGTAGCCAAGCGTGGCAGTGTTAGGTGTGTGTGTGTGTGTGTGTGTGTGTGTGGCTGCTCTGTGGGTACTTTCAGCCGTGGGAGCTGTATTGGCTGGAGGGGCTATTAATTTTCTTCAAGGCGGTGTTGACTGAGCCGGTCTAAAGATGTGTTGCAACCCACACATGCCCACATGTCTCTGCACATAGAGGTTGTTGATTTCAGTTAACTGTTTGCCATGATTGGTGTAATCATCCTCAGCTGGCTGAGCTGTAGGGGAATATGCAAGGTCGTGTGTGTGAGTGTGTGACATGTGTGATTACTTGTATGTGGCTGCATGTGTGTGTAGACTGTAGCTTGCTCTTGTAGATTTGAAGTCATCATCACGACTGTATCACAATCATACAATGACAAATGTGATCCTAATGGCATCCCTCCTCCCACATATACAAGCAGAAATTACATTAAAATGTAACTAATCTATTTTTAAAGATCTTTTTTTTTATCTTTTTACTATGTCCGTTTTTTGTAATTCATTAGGATCATTAGGATGTTGATAACTGCGGCTAAGTACTAACTTTATCTGTAGCTATATCATTTTTGCTCTCACAATCCTGCAGGCATCGCCATGGAAGGTCCTGTTGCTTGCAACCCTTCAACCCTCCATACACTAACATGTTGTCTATGATCCACAAAGTTTTTCCTGCAAGATTCAGAGTCCTAGCAACCTGTTTTGGGGTGACTCAAAGGGAGCATCCTGCTTAGAGGAGGATAGGCCTCTGGTCTACATACAAATCAGCAGTTGATTTAAGAAGATGACCTCACAGTGAATGGAAAAGTCTTCACAGAGAGCAAGTGTGTGGGATCACATCCTCGTGACCGAAGGATGTCATCGCTCTCAGTTCATCTTTCAAATGTCACAGTAATAGACTTCATCAGAGGTTATGAGTATCACCAGTCTGCCAGAACTGCAGTTCTACTTTCAGATAAGTTAAGTTTAATAATGTGACTCAAAATGAGATAAAGAAGTTGCTAGCATGTTGGAACCAAAAAGAACTTAAAAAGAGGAAGTTATGCAAATATTAGCATGAAAACTGACGTACATACAAGACAAAACTACCACATCTGCTTCCAAGAAGCTGTAAAAGCTTCACAGTATATGTACCCGTGTGTGTGTGCAGTCAAAGTACTCTCTGTTCACCAATTGTTCACTGATTCTGGGAGCTGCTTTGTCAGCACCTGCAGCTTCATTCTCATGCAACCCACCCCCTTCACCTTGCCTGATCTATTTGTAATCATTTACCTTGTCTAAAGTAAAAAATAAATAAAAAATGCAGTGTCACTGTCTTGCTAAGGCATCAGTGCTTCAACTCTAGTCTGTCTTTCTGTTTCTGCCAGATTGGTGCTCCAGTCTTGGCTCCAGGCCCGTCTGCAGACTTCCTTTTTACGATTGCAGGGGTTTTCTGTGCATTCCAGCTCTGTGCTGAGAATATGGGCTCTAGTGCTTCCAGTCAGAGGCTCATTCATGCTGAACACAAAGATGCTGTTTGAGAAACAAGTCATTACCCATGCTGTTTGATTGGCATTATATTCAGTGTCTTTTTTGTTTCATTCATAATGCATTGATTCAGATCTGTTATGCATTAATGACTCTCTTGTTTACTGTTTCATCAAATCACCAGAGCAAAAAGATTGAATTAGATCATTTATTAGGAGTATTTTAACTTGTAGGTTGTGTGTTAACACCTCCCTCTCTCTAGGAACTGTTTTGAATGTCACTCATCATCCAGCATGATAATTGTGTTAATAAGACCAAAACATGAGTTTTTAAATACTTGTAAGCTTCTTAGTCTGAGCAAAATCACACTAATCCAGGGTCTTAAAGCCAGACTAACACACCCAAGTAATGTAGGTTGAATTAATGTGAATGCATATACCTTTAATTACACTCACATTGACTAATTCTTGGAAAAAACCCAGAAGATGTAACTGATCAACTAGAAAAAGACCATATCTATTGAAAAAGGTAAATATCTTTACCTGGTGAAGTGATTTCGGCTCATTATGGCCAAGTCTAACTAACTGTAGTTTAACATTAGACATTGACAGGAATGGAAAAGGCAAAAACTTGCAAAAGCCTTGTTGGCCATCTGGAAGGTGGATTCATTTAGCCGATGAAGCTAACTGTTGTTTGCTTGCACCATCATTGCAGATATTAAGTTTATTCTTTGTTTAATATGTGTAAATTTAACCGTGCACAAGATTATTTTTTTAGGATAATAACAATTTGCCAATGATTTTGGTCAATATTAGCAGTAAATTTGATAACATTTGTTTTTCAAATGTAATAAAGAGAAAGGCAAAGTCAGTGCTAATACTCCAAATGTCACTAATATTAGCCAACGCTCAGTTTTACCGAACATTTGATGCACAAACTAATGCTCCCTATAGGTGCATAAAGGGGAGAATGGCCTCTAAATTCAGAACATCAACTTTTCTTTCACTCTAATCTTATACAAACCGTTTCAACATGCACAGAAATCCAAAGGTATGTTGATAAGTTTAACAACTGTTCATTTAAAATGTTTACATAGTCTTTAGACTTTGTACCAAAGTCACTGAAATGGTGTTTGCAAAATACTGTATGTGTCATTCATGACCATCATGAGCTGTTATTCCTCTTGCAGCACCAGCCTTAGTTTTCTGTCGCACTCATCCTGGGTATTATAGTATTACTAAGCATATGTCATTGTTTTGATGATCATGAATTGGTAGCACGCCTTGGATGAGTAATAACTGTTTATTCATCAGTATCAGTTTGTGGGAACTTCACATGGGGGTTATTTATGGAGATGAAGCTTTTTTTTCTGATTCAGGAATTTATTTTGTGCTGAGCTGATGGAAATTTTCCTTTAATTGTTTTGCAAAGACTGAAAATAAGTGGTTCAAAGAAAAATGCATCCTCAAGGCACAAATTCCTTCAATCAACAAATATTAAACGAGTGCAGATGCTTTGCTGTTTAGTTTCCTGTTTTATATTCAGACTTTGATGCGTTTCTGGTATGCAAGCTGGACATAGGTCACTTCAACATATCTGCACTCAATCTGTAAGACCTTTTAGGGACGGCTGAGTCACCATTATCATATAAAGAAAGACTGAGAATAAGCATTGTTGTTCATTTATGAGCACCCTGGTCTGCTGGGACTCAGTCAGACGTAGTAATTGGGCAGGCAGGATATTGATTGACACATATGGCAGCTCCTGCCCAGCAGCTGTGATCTGTTTTCTAAGGTGAATGAGCAGGTTGTGGGGGGGCATAAAAAGATGGTGATACAAAAAGAGGTAAGTGGCTATTAGTGGAGAGAAGTGAGGGACAGTGAAGCTGGGGTGGGGGAGGGGGTGATAAGGGAGATAAAGGCAGGGGGAATGACACTACAAATGCTCTCTCACTGCAGAGTGATAATAGACTACGAGTCTACATCGATGTTTTGGAGCTCAACACTCTCTTTGTCACTGCAACTAACTTTATCTGTTTAATACAAAACGTGTCAAACGTGTGTCATTTGGTATCCAGAGCATGTTAAAATATTCCGATATGTATGGTCATCCCTCTTCGTGGGACGATGACAATCCAGTGACAACCAAAGAAAGGTAGTTTCCATCTTTTCCTCCTTTTTAAATGCACTCTGAGTGTGTTTAAGAACCTGGGAACAAGTTCAGGATCACAGCACACCCATTCACACTGTCACCCGCTTGGCCTGCCCTTATTAGACATGGGCCAGAGAACGTGTTCAGATCATGCTAACAGCTTATCTTCTCATGCTGTGGGTGTATGACAGGAGCATGCTAGGAAACACTGGGGGGAAATGCGCGGCATCGGCACATGATTTTCATAATTTATGAGAAACAGAAGTTGAATGTGAGGAAGAATGAACTCAGTCGTTGGTTACAAATGTTTCTTCGTGTAATGTTGGATATTTTTTCTAAGGAATGGCCTCGTGCTGAAGCTGCACCACAGACAGAGGTGAAGAGTGCAAGAGCTGAACATATCAACAATATAAGATCATTGGATTAAATTTTGGACATGAACTAATAAAGTAATTGCTTTTGCATTTGCATTTCCAACCAAAAGTACCTTTAACGCCAGGAAATAAAAGGTTTGTGGTTGTTTAAAATTTCACTTAAGTTCCACAAAGACTGAGCAAACTAGTCCAATGATATACGAAAAAGCACCTTTTCTCTCTGCTCTGTGTGAACTGCAGGTTTAGAAGAAAAGGTTTTAAACTGCATTGCAAAGAGCAGCAAAAGGAGGAAGTGGCCTTGAGCTGCATTCACTCCGAATGTGGGGCTGTGGCGCATTGCTGTGAAGTTGTGCAGATTTACAACAGAATTAAAAAGACATATGGGGAGAACTTACATCATATTTCTGAGTCTGCATCATGAACAAAACAAAAAAAAGGTCTCATCTGGTTGTCATGACAACATAAAGTCTTTACAAGGCCTTTTAATTTCCACTCTATTATGTTTGTGACAGAAAGCCATCCCTCATTGGTAATTGTCCATTATGGAAAGGCTGGAGTGAACGGAGGCGGACGCATCTGGCCTCTTTGAGTGGCCAATATCTTCTGTGTTAGGCATGAAAAACCTCAGACATGTGCTCACACATGCACACAGAGTCACACATATTATTACCAACATGAATATCAGTGTGATTAAAGGGGTGTGACTTAGCATGTTAATATGTTTTTTTTCTCCCCTTTCCATTATTTATGAGTTCCATTTGAATGATAGTTATCTCAATCTAGGGCAGCCATGCAAATGCGACTGAGCTTACTTTGCATTTTTGTGTCCTTATGGCTAGAAGCTTTAATTTTGATATTTATTTTAATATATGTTGATATTAACTCCTTCATTTTGCAGAGATAAGCACAGACTGTCCTCTGTAAATTTATTATTGAGTTTTATAGTCTCTCTGTGCAAAGTTGTTTTCAAATATACCATTTGAAGGCTTGGATTAGGTTATAACTGGGACTCCAAGGGGCCAATTTTTAGTAACACATTAGGTAGAAAACTGGCAAAATAGATAACATGGCTCATCATATGAGAAATGTGTTGGAAAAACTGCTTCTTAGTTGCTTGCAGAGCTGCAGACAGTTAAATATTAACTGCAACGGCTGTTAATTTTCATCTTTTTCATTTCTCCATCCCACTCTCGCTCCTTCCCTTTCTCTCCTCACCAGTAAATTACCATTACCCCCCCCCCCCCTTAATTTCCCTTGTCTCACTGCTCTCTCCTCCCACTTTGGGGTGACTGTGTCCTTGAATGCTGGCTAACCCTCAAATGACTGTAAGGGAAGTGTTTTTAATGTGACCATGAATGAACATCTTGAAGGGCAGAGAGCTCTTCCTGCTATATTCTCTCCCTCACCTGGTGACGCTGGTTTCCAAGGAACCGGTTTGTGCAGTGACAGGAGTTGGTGCGGTAAATTTCTGAGGGGTAAAACTCAGACGTGATCCAACCAGTCAACAGGGAAACTCGTGTCTGAAAGAAAGGACTGGGACTCTCTTTTTAGATGCTGATAAAACAGGTGATGAAATGGACAAGCACTGTTTGTCTGACAGGACGGGGGAAACCCAGCGGTACTTCAGAGGAGCGCTCGGAGGTACTGTACAGATGTTTTCTTCTCTCTTCTGTCGTAGGAAAATAAAGTTGTTTTGGTTTTGGTGAAAAGGTTTAAAGGAGAAGTCTGTTGGTGAACCGCTGAAAATGACAAACAAACCACTCAGCAGGAAACATTTGAACAAAGAAACACACACACAGTTGTTGCTAACGCGAGCAACATGACTGCAGTCACCTTCAAAACATTCGAAACATGCAGCTCGTCTGTTTAGTCACAACGTTGTTTGCTGCAAGGTGACTTTAACATGCTTATTAATGGTTTTCTTTATTACTCAAAGAATGTTGCGCAGTATTTCCTCCTTTATACCGGCCTGCAGACGCGGTGAATCTTGTTCGGTTGACCTTCTCAGTTTCAGTTCAACATATATGTTGATGTTAGTTGACATAAGTTTGCTCATGTGCACGTATGTTGACATCATGTGCTTGGGTTTGTTTACACCACTTTCTGATCATGAGATGCTGATGCAGACACATGCGTGGAAGATCTGATAAATGTCATTCATGTCACCACCACCAGCTGCCCTGTGCAAACAGACCAATCTGTGGTCGGGTAACCAACAAGAAATGGATGCTAGTTCAGAAATGGTGCCAGGAAGGAATCATTTCACCTTGTGAACCTTCTAGATTCTGGTTTGTTTTTCAGGATGTTAAAGAGCCACAGTAGAGCCAAAACAAAACGTCACTGTGAGCGTTTGTTCGTCCTGTTTACGGTTAAAACAAAACTCCTGCCTGCATCGTTTCTTCTACACACAGACGGCCACGAGCCTCGTCTCATTATCTTTGCCTGAAAATGTTTCAATGACATTAGTGATAATAACTCCTTTTACAAACAGCCATCAGGTTTTGTGAATCTGTCATTGTGCTGCACATAAAGGTGCTAGAATAATTCATAAAGTAGGTTATAGAGAACATACAAACAGACTTTATTTTGTCTGGTTTACTGAAAATATTGGATTTGATTGAGCTTCAGACTTTAATAATAATAATGTTTAATATTTACCAGAACAATTCACTAAATGATAACTTGAAGAGTTGTTAAAGTATTTTCTGTTTAAGAAAATGTTTAAATGAGTTCTTACGTATTGGACGATGAATGGAAGGTTATTTCATTTTCTTTCTTTTAATGTTTGTGGCATCGGTGTAACTTTGGTACCTAATGGATAGGGTATAGAATAAGTTTGTCTTCTTCCTGCTCCTTTTCATTTGTGGTGAATAAGAAATGAACTAAAAAAGATTTTAAGAAATGCATTTATATAAACCACGAAAGGAATGAATCAATCAAATAAAATCAAGTGAAATTTAGTGTTTTTATTTACTTTGGAACAAACTGGAGACAACATTAGCAGAGTTTAGCGTTGTTTAAGTAGTTCTTGGCTCTGGACTCTAACAGAGTTCCTGCTGCTGTGGAAACAAAAACCAGATGCACTTGTTCTGAGCCCAGGATGAGGAAAAAATTCCTGCATATTCTTTTGATCAGCCATTTCCAATATGAATTAGAAATTACATTTTTATGTCTTTGACAGCTTTTAGTTTTTCTTTTTGCCATTTTTGTTGATGTCTGTTTCATTTCGGATGTTAAACAGAACATGAAAGTTTTCTTTTTCCACCTGTTGGGCGGCTGTATTTATCATACTGACCGTAAACTTAGAAAAAAAAGTCTTCCAAGCCTTTTCAGTTCCTTAATGAGTAATTTGATTAAATGCCCCTTTTTCCTATTAAATGACCAACTTGTCATCATTGCTTTAACTGGTAAAAAAATGTCACAGAGTTTCATTCTTAGTGTTCGTACCTCGATGTGACCTGTGTTCTTCTTCACTTCTCAAATTCTGCCTGACCAATAAGCCGATGTTCATTCTGCATGCTGACCAATAAGCTGCATGCTGCGATGTGCACGTCGTATCTGGGAAGTTTGTCTGTCTGCAGACATAGAAATTATATAATCATAGTTTGTTTTTTAAACAGGAAGAGGAAGTTTTGGGGTCAGTTCAGTCACTGGACCAGCAGACTGCCCCCACCCCCCCCATTATGTGGGCTTGTTCCACACTTCCAACCATCAGACCGTTACTGTCCCTCATAGATGCAGCCACTTGAGCGTTTGCACAGTGTGTGTGTGTGTGTGTGTGTGTGTGTGTGTGTGTGTGTGGTGTGTGTGTGTGTGTGTGTGTGTGTGTGTGTGTGTGTGTGTGTG
>JBBBVU010000010.1:31738248-31761139 GCA_037177055.1 Atherinosoma microstoma
TGTGTGTGTGTGTGTGTGTGTGTGTGTGTGTGTGTGTGTGTGTGTGTGTGTGTGTGTGTGTGTGTGTGTGTGTGGTTTAAGTGCTGACATAATAACACTTCCCCCACTTCAGGAAACAATGGGCGTGTGACATCACACGGCTGAGTGTCAGGTGGAGGAGGGGAGCTGGCAGGTTGGGTCACATACGTACATAATGCATTAGATAAGCTGCTTACTTGTTTTATATTCTCAAAAAGAAACTTGTAGAAGAGATTTAGCTTAACATGTGTATTGTAAGATAAGTTTGTGTATGAGTGTGTGTGTGTGTTTGTGTGTGAACAGCAGGCAGACCTGTCATGAGGAGTCCAGATGGTGGGTGGAGAAAGCCCTCCTTTAATCCCTGAGCCAGAATCTCACTCCCCTTTTACACTAACACACACACACACACACACACACACACACACACACACACACACACACACACACACACAATCGCAACGTCATCTGTCCTTCCTCCAGACAGTTTGTACAACCTCCCACTGAGAGAGTCCATTTTTCCTTTTAAGTTTCATTATTCCCGCTCAATTATGTCGTCTCGGTTCAGCATTACTGTATGGTTACATACTGACTTACACGATGCCTGATGTGTGCTCTAAATCACACAAGTCATGCATTTAGTAGCAAAATGTGCATAAGCCCTCTTATATTGTGATCCCGCGCTGATACTCAGAGATCTGTGTAAATATTTAGTCAGTATTATATCTTTAAATTCTGACGTTATGATGTAAACGATGATGGATATGTGCCATTAATATTTATTTTCAGGCCTAATTGTAAAGAAATAAAAAGAACCTGCTGGCCGTGCTCCAGGTTCGAGGAACAGGGGTCACAAAAGTTTCATTCAGATCTTACTTTCCTAATTTATATGCTAGTTGTCCAGGAAACATATGGTATTTTTTTAGATTTCATTTGAGTATTTGAAATGAAACTGTGGGACTATGGGAGCCCTACACAGACAGCCATCATTTTTATCCCTCTGTGGTGTTTGTCCAAGTGTCTTAAAGCAGCACTAGTGATCTTTGGCAGGTTTTTGGACTTTGCCCCCCCCCCCCCTAACAAAGGTTAATCCAGCATCCGTCTTACATCATTTCTCTTTTATGAGTGAATAAATGAGTAAAAGCCAGTCCGATGGGGACTCTTGTCTTATCTCTTGCTCTGTCTCTTTCTTTTATTCACCTCCTCTGATAATGTCCTCTTGGGTTTCTGTGCTGAATCAGCCATGGCACATGTTTAAAATGGCCAGTGTGGATTTAAAAAAAAAAAACTTAAAAAACACCAGTGTGTGTTGACATCCGGTTGCTAGTATGTGACGCGGTGCAGTTTAAGCAAAGTGCAGCTGTCACATGATGCTCCGGGCTGGGAATACTACGTTGTAAAGTACAGTTTATCAGGCCTGGGACGCTGTCGGGGCAATGACAGCTCCAGGAATGTGTGTTAATGAATGTCAGTGTGCCATCAAGAGGAGTCAGCAGCACAAAGTTTAGAGGTTGGAGACGTATGAAGTTCTGCATTAAGCTGCCTTTAACGTGTGCTGGGAGTCCGGACATGTTTTAACAATGTTCCAGAGAGTTGATATGTGAGAATATGGAACGTGCAACATTTGTGCTGCAGACTTTCCACCCTGGCATCAAGTAAAATCTCTGGACGAGACCATGAATGAACCTGTCAGCAAATGTTCTGGAGCATTTGCCTTTAATGTGCATGTTAACTCTTCTGTGTGTTTGTTAAAGTCTCTTTGCTACTGACCCGTACCCGGCTCTTAGTTTGCACAGATACATGCAGTTACTCACACAGTAAGGAGCCTCATCTGCTATTCTCAATATGTTGGAAAGAAAACAGTGATTTCAGCAGGGTTCAGCGCTTTAGACCGTCATTTCCCCTGCACCTCCTCCCTCGTATTTCCAGCCGGGAGAACAAATCTCCTGCAGAAATCCTCCCGCTGTGATGCGCTGGTGTGAACAGAGACTGCAGAGAAAGGCCGGACCAAATTGTCTGAACGTGCGCCTGAAAATCTGTGGCGTTCATGTGTGAAAAAGCCTATATTTACTTTACTACTGGTCAGACAACTGCAGCGACCGATTGAAAAATTCTTGGCTGATATTAAGATTACAGGTATCATTTATTTTTATGTGAAAGTTGATTTTTTTTAAAGGCGTTCTTCACCTTCTACCAAAGTAAAATGAACTGGTTATAAAAGACGACAGCCTGTTAAACCGTTTCCAAATCACTGACTTTTTCAGGACCTGCCTTGTCTGACAACATTTCTTTGTGTTCAGCAAAATTTAAATGTAAATACGTGTTGTCAGTTTCAGGGCAGAGTCAGCGTGACACAACCAGGACACAGCAGATAAATACCAGCCACTGGTACCAGTTGATGTTCTCTTAAACATCAGCTATCATGTTAGATGGATATTTCTACACATCTTTTGTCTTTTTGTTCTTTTTTTCCTCCCATTTTGACAAAATACAATGATTTAACCCACTGGTACGAGACAAATAAAAATGTATTTTACTCACAGGCTACCTTCCAAGTACCTCCGCATGTTAGACACCATTGGAAAACTAAGATTCTTGAGATGTGAATGATGTATAACATCTCAGGCTGCAATCATAACTGTAGATTCAGGAAACATTTATTTCAGACTCCAGTAGCAGATGTTAGTGCAACAGAAACGTTCCTGTTACATCAGCAAGGGTCCAGTAAAATAGTTGTTCTAGTCTTTTATCCATAAAAAGCTGTTTTAGGAGAAGACTGCAGGATTTTAAACAATGAATTTTACATATTTGTTGCTCTGATTTCTTTTTGCTCCATCCTGAAGCTTCTATAACAAACCACCATCAGCAGCTCGTAGAGTTTTTACTGTAGAAATGGTGTTACCTTCCTTCTCGCCATCAGGCTTTACAGACTGGGTCCAGCATCGCTGTTACCACGGTGGAAAAATTAAGGTCATCTCAGTTTTAATCTGTACTGTTGTCAGGAATGGATTTAGTTATGTGTGACATGGGGCATTCAGGTCTCACTCAGGTCATACACCCCTTGTGTTTATGTATGTGTGTGCGTGTGTGAGTGTGTGTCACTTGTTTGATGCTTGGTATTAGATCAGAGTGTGTTTGTGATGTCTAATCTTTGTAATATTATCTGCATTGTATATGTGTGGTAAGGGGTGGGGGGGGGTAATACTCATGAGCCCATCATTGTTTACAACCATTACTATTTTTTCTTTAATCTTTTATGTGCATATTAAGCGTCTGTGTTGAAAGAGTGTAAGCTCTCCCCACAGATGATGCCCTACATATCACAGACAGGCTAATTAAGGTTTCTGTCTCCAAGGGGAGGTGCATCCCTTTTCATTTTCTAAACAAACACAAGTCTGCTCCAGCTCTTGATAAATGCAGCATACTTGTGTCTCTCTCTCTCTCTCTCTGTCTCTTGCTGATCCCTTCATCCTCATTTCAACTCCTGAGCCAGTTCTCATCTTGCATAAATTGCTGGAAGCTCCTGCCTTCTATGCAGTTTGACTATTCTCCAGTTTGCTCATACTACCACAGCAGATGTGTCATCTTCTTCATGTCTTGTGTTTTGCTGTTGCAGAGAGAAAAGGCAAAACTCCCTGCTGCCAGACCAGAAGTGCAGATGAGGAGGCCTGCGTGGCGGTGAAAATCGAACAGTCCAGAGGTAGGCAGGATCATCTTCAGCTCATCTTCCACATTTTAAATCTATTTAAAGATTTTCTAATTGATGCAAAGTTAAAAGTTGTGCACTCACATCCTCGTTGTGTGTGTTCATGATAAGGATGTCCACTTAACTGTGGCTTCTTGTGGCTGTAAGATTGTTGAAGTGTCTTGACCTTCATATTATGAGGTGTGGGAGGTGTTACGCGACCACAAGACTTATTACAATGCAAAGCTTTTGTACTCCTCAGTCAGAGTTCCGCACAAATTTGCATTTATTAATGTTTTTTTTAGTTTTGGGTTGTTTTTTTATTTAAACTGACCAAATATTTCCAGATCCTGTCCTGGCACTATGAAGCAAACTAGTAAGGGAATGTTAATATGCACAGCTAGGATGCAGGATGATGCCGTTACTGGCAGAAAAGAATGCCGTCCCTGCAGCTTTCTGCTGTAGAGGGGTGTGAAAAAAAGCTGCAGGTTTCGGCTCTATTTTTATAACAGATGTGTGTGTGTGTGTGTGTGTGTGTGTAGCTCGCGGTCTGATTTTTTTAGATGAATAGGAGCTTTGTTTTATATTGTCTCTTTCTTTTTCCCATTTTTTTCAGCTGCATTTCTTCTCTTTTTGCAACTATTCCTCATTTTGCTTCCGTTTTCCTGCCTGTTCAATATCCAGTGTTCTCCTTTTTATCGGCCTCTGCCTCACTTTTCCCCCTTATTTCTTCCACCCAGAGACTCCATCCTCCTTCTTAACCGTGCTGTCCCATCAGTTTTGTCCCACCACGCTCTCATATTCAAAGCAGACGGGGGTTCTAATCTCACACCAGCCATTGGATTAGAGAACGAGGCAGGGTTAATCTGAAGAAAGTCTGGGTAGAAGAACAGAAACGGCTAATCCCCAGTGCCTGTCGCTCATGTTTATTTGCCACACTCCCTCACTGACAGTATGTTCGCACAATGAAGGCCTCGCGTACCAGAGATAGCCGGACGTGGACTCCTGCAACACTCTGTAGCTTATTGAGTGATTAAAGGAAACATTAAAAACTGCTATTTGTGTGTTTGGGTATAGACTGTATGACCATAAATGAAGTGGGAAGCAACATTTTAGATAAACATTTGATTTGATCTATGAACAAATCTCCACCATGTAAGAATGAAATATGCCACTAAAACTGAGTGCATCATGCAGATTTCTGTATTTGCCCCTAAATGAGGTGCAAGAAACAGGATGTTTTTTATGCACGATAAAGCTGTGTGATGTCGAAATAAATCCTTCAGCAACAGAGCAGATTGATTCAAGAAGAAATTACATGTTCTTGTGTAATGTTCATTTCTTTTTGGTGTAAGTAATCAAAGTAACTGAGTTACTTTTTTAATGAAGTATGATATCCTTCACAGCCAGTGTTGGGTAGTAACGTGTTACTAGTAACGCCGTTCCTTTTGTCAGTAACTAATACTCTACTGTGTTACCCATTAAATAAAGTAACTCAGTTACCGTTACTCTGTGGTGCGTTAGTCCGTTACTAGCTACATTAATGTTGACCAGCAGCTGCAGCTTCTTCCCGTTTACAGCAGTGATACATTGCGGGTCGTCATGGTAACCTCCACCTGTTTGGGCTGGTTTTTCTGGAAAGTCGCCAATATTGTCAGTCGCGGGTTTTGGAGCTTGTTTTATTACGTGTAGTCGCGTATTCAGGCTTCCTCTGCTCCCTCTGTGAAGCCTGATTGTCTCACAGCTGTCCATGGAAGCAGAACGGGAAACATGAACGCAACAGGAAAAGTCTCCTCCACAGCCCCGTTTCCATGGTTACCGCGGCCGCGTCTGAACCGGCTCGCCCGCACCGACCCACCCACACGCTCAAAAGTTCACCTGACAGAGAGACGGTGACGATGCCTGAGAATAAATAAGAAAATATATAAAATGGAAATATTTAAAGAGTAGGAGAAACTTGGTGAGCCTCCATGCAACATGCTGCCTCATCCCTGTTATTTTATTTATTTATTCATTTATTTTCAAATCATTTGATGGCCTGACTTAAATATATAAGCGTTGAAAACTGACTCCATGTTGAGGTTATATTTCCTACCACAATGAATGAAATTATGAGGATATTAATTGAAGCATTTTTCAGAATATCATTTTTTAAAAGTAACTAAATGGTTACTTTTTATAGTAACGCATTACTTTTTGGTGTAAGTAATCAACAAAGTAACTGAGTTACTTTTTTAATGAAGTAACTAGTAACTGTAACTAGTTACATTTTTTCAGTAACTAGCACAAGACTGTTCACAGCCCTCTCAGCTGACAGTTGGGTTCAGTTTGCTGTTTAGACGCCAGTGAAACCCTGTCAACAAGAAGAATGCTGCCATTTGCAGAAGTTGACCGCTTGCAGCAGCTTATCTTTGCATCTGCGAGGTCTGAGTGTGAGGTTTGCAGTTTTTGGTCGTCAGCCCACCCCCCCCAATCATGTAGGAGTTTTTCAGCGTGGGATGATTCAGCTTCAGGTTTAAAAACTGATACTTTTCTGTCTTTGTGTTATCTGAAACAAAGCATTTCTCAGCATAAAATGAGTCATTTTTCAAGAAGTAAAGGTGATGAAGATGAGGATTTATTCAATGAAATTCATGCAGAAAACATTCTGCTCATCATCACTGAGCATGGAGGTGTTTAGAAAATGTGAAATGTGAAACTCTTCATATGTGTGTCCGGCACTCACACTTGTGTGCGTGTGTGCCCTTATTCACACAGACCTTCTTCTCATGCTAAACCTGTCAGCATGCTGGTTTCCTGTGGCAGTTTAGGTTCTTTCTTCTTTTTTTTCTTTAACCACAGTGTCTTTAAGTTAATATTCAGCTAGGTAGTTCAGCAGTTAGTCTAAAAAGGCACCATGCAGCAGCATCACCGGCCCAGGCATCATGGGCAAGCTCTGCAGCGGATGCAGAGGACAGACTTACAGTTCCCTGTGCAGACTTCTGCAAAAGGTACATCTTGTTTATACTCACAAATGACCTTTATCTGTACCGTTGTTTCATTTTCGTGTGGCTTGTTTTTTGCTTTCAACTCCTGCGGTGAAGATTTTACAGGAAAACCATTTTGTTTTATTATTTTTATTTAGTTTGAGAGTTTTTTTCTTAATTGTCTTTTTTTTTTTTTTTTTGCAAAAGTAATGCAGCCGGGGAGGAAACGTTGATGAAAAATAGAAGCTTATTATGTTTAATTTCATGTGAAAAGCAGCGATGTGAGGCAACTCAGGGCAGCTTTACTGTGGTGTTTGCTGATTATTGATCGGACTAAATGAAGAGACAGCGTGTGAGAGAAGTGCGGTGGCCGCTTATATAAGCAAAGTTTGTTCTCCTCTTGTGATCGTGTTTCACTCCACTTCTCCTACGTTTGTTTGCTTGATTTATGATCAGTTAAATAAATCAGATGAGAAGTGAGAGGAAGCCCGAGAAGAATTTACTCATGTTGTATTTGCAAGCGGCGGGTACATCCAGTTGAATTTATTACGGCATAAATCCCAGCTTCACATTTGCTGACTGTTTTATTGCTGTTCTTTTAAACATGTAAGCAACTGAGGGGAAATATTGTTCATCCAGGATCCAGGAGTGCTTCTGCGCTCCCTCGTTGGAGCTGCTTTTTAACGTTTTTAAAGCTCCGGGTCGGGTCGGTTCGGGGGAGCAGAGCCGTGAACCTCTGGTGTGCCTCAGTTTGTGTGGCTCTGGATAAAAGCCACTTAAATGAGGGGTGTGTAAGTGAGAGTGAGGGAGGAGTCTTGCTGTTCTGTAAATCTCCCTGCTGAGCTGACTCAGTCACAGCAGCACTCCCTGGGAAGATTGCATGGAGCCTAAACTTAGTTCTCTTCTGGGAGCCACACACTCTCATAGTCGCACCACGGTCCCTCAGTGAAGATCGGCGCTGCATTTGTTTTCCTGTCCGTCAACAGACTCAGGGTGAGTGCATTCTCTGGGACTTTAACTATATTTCACTGTGCTGCTGGATTGTGAATCTTAAGAGTGGACTTTCTCGATTAATCTCACATGTTGTCCTGCTCTTTATCTGTTGATTTCTGAGATAATGTTTCAAGGTTTGGCGGAGCTTTTCCCATGATGGATAGTCTACATGTAAACAGCCATGAACAGTTAACTGCAAGTTACTTCTGGCTGAAGCAAAACTGAAACATGAAAGACTTTTTTCTGACACACTTGGCTTACTTCAACTATCTACATGCTCATATTCCTGCATCTTGCTGTCACTATAAAAATGTTGCCATCCACAAGATATTCAGTGTGTCTGCATGTATCAAGAAGAAGGGGAATTTGTAAAGACTCCTCTCAGACATTCCTTGTGATCTGAGAGTCACGCCTGTCAGCCTGTGTGGCCACAAGGCGAGAAGGAAAAGCCTTAGTTTCAGGCTGACACTCCTCTCTTTGAAGGAGGCAGGGTGGGAACACCCTGCTCCACACAGACAGGTACGTCTTTTGTTTTTCACCTGGCAGCTTTCACATGTAGTATCAGTACACAGGAGAGGAGCATAGGGTTGACCGGGAAGGGCAGAAAGAGTGAGACAGAAAAGACAGGTCAGGTAGGTTGACTGTCAGCTGGCAGTGCTCCACGGAGGTGGTGTTATGTTGTAAGAAAAAATCTTGAACATGTCCTGACTGAGAGGCTGAGTGGATTTAGCTGACAAACCTGCCTGTGAAGGCACATCAGTTTGACATTTTCTGTCAATCAATCAGGTTCATGTTTGTCAAAGGGAGGAAACAGCTTTCAGCCTCGGACTGTGAAGATTCCCCTGAAATCATGAGCAGATTTTCATGGTTCCTAAAACTTATTGGCCTCCTCTCTAACGCTGTGGGGTGATAATATGTTTGAAATATTGGGCCATCTTGTATTTTGCAATTAGAGAATGGAGTCATTATTAGTATGTGGCTTAGTGTGCTGCTGTTGAGGAAATCTCAGTAAACCTACACACAAGGTGCTTCGTAAAGTAAAGGAAGGGTCTTTATCGGTATACATTTCTAGGATGCAACACTTTAAAATCTCACTGAAAGACGTCAAGGATCTTTTGGAGGGACTGAGTAATTTGTCTGGGGGAATTTTAAGGATGCTTCTGTGTCTCCTCTGTGTTCTTAGAACAGCCATAACCCCCTTGCACACATCAAATCCAGTACAGATGGAAGGTTGATACAGTGTGCAAACCTGCAGCCCTGCAGGGTTTCATTGTATCCCTGCTCCAACACACCTGACTCAAATCAAAAGGATCCAGTAGCCTGTGAAGTTCTGCATGATGACTCATTAATTTGAGTCAGATGTGTTGGAGCAGGGAAACATTGAAACCCTCGTAGCCCTGCTTTAGTTGCTACTAGCATCATAAAATGTTCTTTCAATGACAGCAGAGAATAAATGGCCGCTCACGGCTGCCAGGTATTCAGTAGCCATGTCCGTTTTCCAGCTGTCGTGTGTGTGTGATGATGGTTGGACCACCGCTGTGATTTATTGAGAGATTATGTGTTTTTCTGACTGCAAGGGAGGATTATTTCCTAAACTAAGAAAGAATCGAGAAAGAAAACAAACATAACTATTAAAATAATAAACTCTTAGCCAATACAAACGTGTAATAACAATAAAAAAAATAGGATATTGAAAACATACGTGGGGGGTTTTAGGCCAAAAAGTTGATAAATGATTTCAAGAAGCTGATATTTAAACATAACATCTTCTATCAGAAAGAGTCTGAAGCATTAAAGGTTCGTACCAACTTCCTTAGACACAGAGTTCAACAAACAGGATCTGATCTGTGATTCTCGGTACATAGTTGGAACTGAAAGGAAGAAAAACTTGTTCTGTATAAGGAAAGTCAAAGTTGATGCATTTAAAAAATATACTGATACCAGTAGAAAAAAAAAAGGAAGTTATTTCTGATGTGCTTGTGGTTCAGAAGAGAGTATTTCAGCCTCACGAAGCAAAAACATAAATGCAACTTCCATTCTGTAAAATAATCGTCGTTGTTATTTAAAAAACATTTTTTTAAATCCTTGAAATCAGCATAAACGAACTTCTGAAGTCATGAAAAAGCACCGTGACGGTATAAAGTTCTCACGGCAAACAGTTTAAAAGTGAAGCGTTTGAACAACTTGCCGTGCCTGGAGTCCATCTGGGCTATTTTTGGCACTCGTTTAGATGATTCACTATTCTCGGACATCGCTTGTTTTGTTGCATTGTTGCAGAGGAAGATATTTGTGCTGGACTGATGCATTCCTTCATGCTGCATTTGCAAACTTTCCCGCTGTGATGTGTGAGCATCAGGAGTATGTTTTTGGGATGGGGATGGGGGGGCAGAGTTCAATGCCATGGTGCCACACCATAACCACAGACACAAAAACATACATATATACCAGTGAGTTGACATAAACATAACTGATTTATTTATAGGCCCACACAGTAAGAGAAGGTGACTCGTGTTTTTGACTAATGTGGAGAATATGCATATGAAAACAAAGTTGCTCGGTGCTTTGCGAAGCAGCATCTTTGTGCAGCTTTGCACCCTCCGCTTTTCAGCTGCACTGCTTCTGATAATTGACCTTTACAAAGCTTTTTTATTTTTTTCCATGTCTCAGCCCTGTTGAAAAGCTTTGGATTTACTGAAATAGATGCAGATGCCTTCAAGCTCAGTGCAATCTTTAGTGAAATACATTTTTTACATCTTCAGAAAAGATTTGGCCGGTTGCCATGGTTGCAAGTCTTACCATCCTGCAACAGACAAAGGTCAAGTCTCAGTTTCTCACTTACTGCTTTGCAACAGTGTTTCGAATTCTATGAAAAAGGAAAAAACAACATACAGTACGAACACAACAGAGTGTGAGGATACGAAATGAAATGACTCCTGACTCGCTCTGAGCTCTCCTTCACAGGCCCGCTCTGCTGTTTGCATCAGACAGCAGGACTCCTTTCCTGTCACACAGATGGAGAATCAAAGTGTTTCTGCAGGGTTGGTGGCTGGCTGCCTTTAATTTACTGTACACGGCTTTCTGTCACTAAGGCTGACAGTTTTAATGAAAAGATACCAGAGTAAGTGTGTTACCAGGAGCTGCAGTTCTTTCCAAGCACTCCCAATTATCAGAGAGAAGTAGAGTTCATCCTGTTTTTACTGTAACAGCACTGGCTGCCTAACTATTCACTTCAGATCTTTAACATGTAGGATCTGATCTTAAGATGTCTTACTAATAGTTGTCTGTAGAATTAGTGTATGTAGGACTCAAGCAAACAATTTTTGCACTCATGCACTTTTATCTGTTTACATCTGGCTTCTCTTATCTTCTCTATCTATCGAGTAGAATACTTGTGCAGCTGACTGGGTTCAAGTTAAAGACTTCAGACTTCAGAGCTCATTTACATCTTAGGGGCACAGATACAAACAACCCCAAGAGATGGAGCCAGGCCGAGGAGAGCGGACCTCCTACAATCTCCCAGGATAAATGCTGCATGTAATGTGCAATTTAAAGTCTTTTTCCAGGCCATATATGTATAATATACAACTTGAAGTTGGTTGTTTTCTTATAATCTCGTAATGTGGCTGTACGGGGAAGCCAACCACCTAATCAAAGGCGATTCCTGAGGCAGCCTTCATAATTAATTGGTTATTTTTGGGCCATGTTTAGAAAGTCGCCTCTCCTAAACACAGCGTGGGACCATTTCCAGGCAGACAGTTGCCCGAGCTGTTGTCTTTAATTATGGTTGTGCCGTATAAATAGAAACTGTGACTATATGATTCCGTGGTTGTTTCTCTCTCTTTCTGTTTCAAAATTGGTAAGATAAAGATCACTTTAGGAAAAATAAATATGGGGCTCCGAGCAGCATTTTGGCTCATAATAACAGATTTTCTGTAAACAAACTGCATCTGGAGGGGGGCACACTGCAAATGGAGTGGAAACATTTTTCTCACTCAAGCCAGCCAGAGGCTGCAAATAATCATTATTCTAAACATTCAGTTTTGTTTTTTCTCTCTTAAATGACTACAAACTCAATAAATAGATGAATATAATATGCATCTTAGTCAGACAAATCAGGATAAAATCACTTCATTTCTGCTCTGTACGCTAATTTTCTGAAATCCTGTAGTTGGCATCACGTGAAACTTCAGATTGTGGATTTATTTTTAGACAGAACAAAAAGAGACAGAGTCCATCAGGAAGTCAAAAATGTGTCTTTGCGTATTAGCTTCATGCACGTGCCAAACAGATGAAGACCATACTTCACTTTCTGCACCTCAAACCCTCAATGACTCAAAACAGAACAGACACAACGACCTTGTTTTTCTAAGTGTTTGCATGTTTGTGTCACGCTCCACTTTACAGCAGGTTTATATTAGATTTCAGTGCATTTCAAAGTGCATTTATTTCTGCATCCAATCAGCCATCAGCGCCTTTTCTTAAATCACACATGTCCCTTTAGTTGAGCGTCTAAAATGGAAACTAATAGCTTGTAAAATATATAAACTCTCTGACCATATGACACCATATAAGGACATTTGCCTCACTAGACTGCTCCATGCAGGCCCATGTGTGTGCACATTATGTGAGGTCAGAGAGAGGTGGATTTAGGTGACTGTAAACACTGCCTGTCTGTGTCAGTTGCTCCATTAAATCTGTCTGCCTGCTCTGACTGAACACTTATGTTATACCATCTGTGGCCAGCTGGTTGGGGAAGAGTCTCACTGCTGCTGGTCATCAATCGGATCATTAGCGGGATTATCCACTGAAGTGTCTCACACTTGCTAACATTTAGTCTTCGGCTGTTTATCATAATCTTATTCACAGCTGTGACCCCCCCCCCCCCCATTAAAGAAGGAAAAAAAACAACTAACACTGAAATAAAAGTAATGATAAATAAAAATTTTATGAAAATCATGACATTGTTTTTGAATTGTGGTTCAATAAAAATATTTTTTAAAAACACGCAAAAAATATGAGAAACTAATAAACGTTACGTCATCATCAGCTGATATTTAGTAGAACAATCCTTTGAGGCGATCACAGCAATCAGGTGTTTCCTGTAACTCTCCATCAGACTTCTACACCTGTCCACAGGTATTCTGACCCAATCAGGTGTTTTCTCTAACTCTCCATCAGACTTCTACACCTGTCCACAGGTATTCTGGTCCACTGCTCATCAGCAAACTGCTCTCATTGGTCCAGGACCGTTTTGTTTGTTTTTTATAATTTTTATCAACTCAGTTAAATGAAAAAACAATGTCTTATTTTATTGACTTATAATTTAGCTCATTTATCTTTATTATTGAATTTTTCAGTCTCCAGTTATTTGAATTACTATTAAGAATTTTGTCTTTTATTTAATGGTAGGATATGAATGATTTGGCAGACAACTGTACATGGATAGATTTAACTATGCTCACTCATGGGAAACTTTAAATCCCAAGTTAACCCAACATGCACCTTCCACACACGAGAGCTCAAACTGACCAATGGAGAGCCATGAACCTTCTTGCTGCAAAGTGGCAGAAGGTATCATTAATGAAATATTCCTATTAGCTGTGCTTCTCTATGCCGAATGTTGCAAACATGGTTTATTTTATCTTCAAGCGCCCAGAATGCAAAAAAGGCCAAAGATTCAACACAAGCCCTCATATTAAATATAAAACGAATAAAAAGGCAAAAGTGGATCCATAAATGTAAACGGTAATAAAACCCATCCATAATGTTGACCGTGTTTAATCTGGAACCATCTGTATATCTTCACTCTGACGTCTTTGTCCGGGAAGAATTTAGAGATTTTCAATGTTCAATTGATTTTTGTCCTGACAGCCGATCTTTCTCTCTTCTGTCTCTGTGTCCTTCAGCTCTAGGCAGCAGCAGCAGCCCGGCGTGCAAACACAGCAACGCGCCCACCGTGCAGGCGTGTCTGAGTCGGGTGATCGGAGGGACAGCTGACAAGAGCAGGGGAGGGGTCAATGGAAGAGGATCTGGCAGCAGGCCCCGGCTGCAGTCTAAACCTCAAGGTGCATATTAGCAAGTCACAACGAACTGGATGTTATGAAAATCTTTAGAGAAAACACTGTGTTAGATAAGCATGATTTCACGTAAGCTGGTCTGGGATCAGAGAACCATGAGATCAATTAACTTCTTTTATTTAAGCTGAGTTAATCATTGTACAAAGATAAGAAAGAAAAGAAGGCTCCATTGTTTCTTCTTCTCTAAGTCAAACAGGAAGCTTTAATTGCAAAACCTGTGATATGTGGAAAACTAAAGCACGTCAGTTACTCGATGTTGACTTGGGTTATATGTTTATTATTAGATACGGCTCAGCGGTGTCACTTTGGAGAGCTTCTGACGCCCCCTTCAGCTCCCAGACGAAGCTGCAGGGACTTACCTCCTCATGTGAAAACCATAAAGGCTTTTCTCAGAAGAATTTAAGATATTTGCTTACCCCCCCCCTGTCTTGTCTTTTAGTGCCTCCGAAGCCAGTGCACCTCCAGAGCCCAGTGACGGCACCCCCGTCCCCGCTGGGTCACATGCAGAAACCATCACTCCGACCCAGCATGGAGGAGGGAGGAGGGAAGAACGGGGCTATGACCCGAGCCAGGGACAAACCCTCCAAAGTGTCCGATCTGATCAGTCGCTTTGAGGAAAACAGGTACTGACTCTCTGGTTCTCTCCGGTTGGTGTGCTTCTTTTTTCTTTTTCTTTTTTTTTTTACTTGTGTGGTGTCCAGAAAACGAGGGAATATTAACTGAAAGTTTATGCCGTGAAGGACGAGCCGAGCAACGATGGGATTTCTGTAGGAAAAACTCTTGTTTGTTTACGTCACCTGAGAAATTTCGAGACGTTATCGAACAGTTTGTGACTCTGACACGTCGCTGTTTCAGACGTCTGTGTCACCTCAGGACTTTTGTAATATAACCGGCTGTTGTAACCAAAGTGACGGAAAGTCTTTCATTTCTAACATTTTGTTCTGCAGCTATTTCAGAGATGAAAAGCAGAAGTATCTCAATTATAGTAGCCAGCTCTGACTCGCTGATTGTACCTCAGCAGAGAGAGAGCTAGTGGAGATTAGTGTGTGCCTGACAAGCCAAGCGTTAGTGAGGGGATGAAAGGAGATTTGTACAGGCGAGGGGAAACACAGCTCCTCATTCAGTTGTGGGACAAGACTTACTGCTGTGAGATGAAACCCAGGAGATCGAGGTAGGATCTCTTTAAGTATCTCTTCTCTGTAAAGCTTTAATATCGTCGCTTACAGTTACAAGTGAACTTAAATCCTCACTTTGTTTTGACTTAAAAATGAACAGCGGCTGAATTTTCTCCTTTCTAAAGTAGCGTTTAACAACTAAGACCCGAGTAAATGTCCCTTTTTTTTTTAGCCTCCGCTGTGTTTTGTCACCGCTCATGCAAGTTTAAATTGTAGCTGCAGCCATGTTTCGGTGGAAGAGGCCCACAAAAAGTGTTGAGAGGCACAACAATGGGGCCCTTGTCCCAACAAGCTTGTACCGTTGCAGCAAAAAAAAAGGAATATTCAATCTGCAGCAGTAGCAGCCCACTAATATTTCCCGTCTCCTTCTTCAAGTCTGCAGCCAGCACATTTCCAGCATTCTGGATCACTAAAAACAGAATTGCAAAATGTAATCAGAATTCCGAGCTTTCTCCACACCTTTCATCTCATTTTCTAGCGTGAAACAAGGTTAATCACTGCAATCTGATGCATCTTTCTCATTCAGACTGCTCGGGCTGTGGGGATTACCACAGAAATGGCACCGAGACCGAAAGAAGGGGAAAGGCCCACAGCTTCAGAGAGCAGAATTAGTCTACTAATATACTAATCTGATTCACATGGCACTTGGCTGCCTTTAAGGCTGCTAGATAGCCATAATGGAAGTGAAGCTGCTCTTCATTCTTGTCTAGTTCAGCTTGTTTTTAACAAAACATTCATGCAGTGGAAGAGTTGCGGGGCTATTTGTATGCAGGCAGGAACGGCTACAGATATTGTCTCTAACTAGCTAAACAAGGTGTGATCCACTGAAAGACGCTGTATTGTTTTGTTTCACATAAATACAGCTCAGGTGGCCGGCAGCCCAGAACTGATTCATCTGTAGAGTGCTTCACCAGCCTGTTGTTCCTCTATTTTTACACACTTCCTGTTTTCTTTAGGGGCACATTGCAACAGAAAAATGTTTTCTTTTCAAAGGTTAGATTGCAGATATAGAATTTGCTAGACATGGTAATATTTGATGTGCATTAGATTACATTTGTGAGCAGGGGTTCAGCTAAACTGAGATGACATACGGAGGCTACTGTTGCTGCTTGTTGCTAATGCAGGAGGTCCGGAGAGTCATTCACAGGGGAAACAGCTGCACGGACGGCTGGTACAGGATGTAGAGCAGCTGAATTGTGACATTGTCTGCGCATGTGTGCTTGTTTTTTTTTTTTGTGCTTCCATTCTCATGCTGGATTTTGGATTTTTCTCATGAAAACTATTTTAACCGTTTCATTCATGTCACAGCAAAGAGAAAGTGCTTGCAAGGCGTACAGAGCGCAGGCTGTCCATGTGTGAAAGTAGGACATGTACCTCCTGGGAGGGCTATTTCTCCTCCTAACCTCTTCATTACTTTACCTCGACTCCGTCTTCGCTCGCACTTCCTCTCTGTAACGGCAGCGACGCAGGACAGCCAGAAGTTGGCGCATCATCACCTCGGCTTTATTTTTAACTCACACTCACGTCCAAAAAGCCCTCCGCTGCTCCGCCGTGCAACACGCTCTGACAAAACGCCAGCTGAGTAGCTAATGAACAGCCTTCTGTAATCTTTGTTTTTGTTTTCTATTTTACTCTTTTTCTCTTTTTTGTTTTGAGGGGGAAGGTCTCTTTATAACTCCTTCTGCGCACTCTTACCGAGCTAACACACTTCCTCCTTTGCTTTTTCTTCTCTTCCTCCAGCAATACCGAGAACAAGAGAGACACCTCGCCGCTGAAACACATCAACAAAGCTTCCAACTGCAGCCCGGCTCACCGCGGCTTCCCGAAGACGGAGGCCAACAGGATTCAAGAGAATCCCTCCAACACGCAGGATGCCCAGCAACCGGCGGCGAATGGAGTGCTAGCGCAGATGGAGCAGGACAAGGAGACGGAGGAGAAATCTGCCAGCAGTGTGAGGATAGAGACCGCCGGCCTGGTGAATGGAGATATGGGAAGCACAGAACAGACTGATGATCATTCACCTCCACACGGCGACAGAACTGATACACAGAGCCACACTGATAATGAGGACAGTGAGACTAAAATAGATGGCGAGGAAAGGAGTGAAGAAGGGAGCGCAGACCAAAAGGTATGTGCATTACTACTTTTCCATTTATTTATTTATTTATTTATTTATTTATGGTCGTGCATCCACGTATTGTGTATTTTTTCCCCCCTTGTGTTGCATATGTTCAGCCTGACAGAGCTGTGTTTTAGTCCAACTCTTTGGTGTCTGACAGACTAACAAGCGTTTATTCATTTTTCTCAATTAAATCTCCAGAATAACCTCGTTAGGATAGACTGACAACGCAGGAAGTTTCCCTGTGTCTGGTTAAAGGGGGGCTTATTTTCAGTGAATCCTGAACAGATGTCGGAGATTTTGAGCAGCTGAGTTTTTTCACTCTGGCCTCCAAACCCCCCCCATGAGAACCTGCGGTGCCAGCTGTTGTCTGCAGTGTAAAAATATCTCCGGTTCAGATCAGTCTCTGTCTTCTCAGGGATGAAAACAACGATGCAGGCCCTCTACGGTGTGGAAAAGGAAAAGCTTAAAGTAATGCCAAAGCCGGTTGAAGTTTTCATGCCCTCTAGGGAAGATAACAGGTTTTATTTTAGTTGTGTTTGTTCTGTTATTTTCGAGCTGCATCCAGTCTGAACACAACTTCAACCATGATCTCGATTGTTCTTGTTTGAGTTGTGAGCTTGTGCATTTCCTTTTTAATAGGATTTTAAAGGCGACTAGGCATTAAATTAATCCACTCATGACTTTTTTATTGTTTTACTTATAATACCTGGACTTTATATTCCCCATATGTCAGCAGTCCGGTCTGTGTTGGTGCTATTGTGGATCCGCTGTGTTGTGTAACCCAACAGTAGCGACTCTGTGCTCCTCTAGCAGATAAAACCAGACATTCGTTGGTGTTTCTGATAGAAAAGGCTAACAAAGTTTCAGCAGGTGGTTTTTCTCTGCAGGTTTTTGTCAAAGCAGGGGAGCCGCAGGTGTTTTAATGACAACAAAGAGGCACTTTTTAACATCGTTTTTTAATTCCACATGAACTTTTTCTTAATGTTTAAGCTGTATTTTGCTGTAGTTGATCATGTAGAGCTGGTTTGATCTGCTCTATATGCAACTCAAGGCTAATTTCCATCAGTAGGACCTTTCAGTAGGTTGGAGAACTGGGTTTTAATTAGACTTCTAGGTTTAGAAATGAATCTTAAGTGTATTTTGTGCAGTAGGCTCTATCATAGTTGGTGGCATCAGTAGCCCCATCTGTAAAAAATAAAATAAAAGGCATTTTGTGGAATTGTGCACCAGTTTCTTGTCAGTGGAAGTGTTACTAACTATATCAAGAAAAGGCTCTTTGGCAGCGATCAAGAGGGATAAGTAGTTTAGTCCTGCATTACCCGCCAAGAGGTCGGGGAATGTTCACTGGGTCGAAGCCGAGATCTGACAGTTCATGACCTGTTTAGTGACTCAGGAAAGAAGAAAAAACAACAAACATTATTCTCTGAATTACTGTTGTTGTTATTATTGCTGGTGAAATATATTCCAGGCTACACCTTGAGCCTAAAACATGTAATCCTGGTCAGTTGTTTTGGTTTGTAACTACTGATTTAATCATGACAATATCTCAGCTTTTATTTGTACGGCGCCATTTCACAATAAAAGTCATCTCAAAGCACTTTAAAGACATAATAAATTCAAGCTAATCCACATTAATCCAGTTTATGATAACTGTGTCCATACAAGCCAAATCATAAAAGATAATTGCCAACTAAGGATGCTAATATACTGCATTTAACAAACTTACACGCATTACTGTCAGAAAGTAACAAGGAAAATGGGCTTTTAGCTGACAGTAAACAACTAAGAAGTACGAATTTCCTCTCCAAAACAAAGTTTCTATAGTTTAAAACTGACTAGAGGACTGCCGAAGCGGAACTGGAGCGAACATGTGTGAAATGATATAGTGTGTGTGAAACTGTACCCGTTAAATGAACTGCAAGTTTTAATCCATCAGTGCTTATTTCCTGATAAATATGAGTTGAAGTTATTCTGGAACACGTTATTCCTGGAAAATGTTCTTGAGAAAGATCCTGTCTCAGTTTACCATCAACATTGTGTTTGTACGACAAGTAAAACAAAAATGAGGAAGCGTTAATGAGGCTTGTTGCTTTCAGGTCGCTCGGGCCAACATTTAAGAGGAAGATAACGTTCCACTGCGGCCATGCGCATCATGAAATATCCCACTTTCATGATCATTGTGCTTGTAAAATGTCATGGTATGCAGCACCTGCACATGGGAGATGACCTTTGACCTCTTTTTATCGTCTGTGGAGATAATTCCTTCCCACCTGAAGCTTACTTTACGAACTTCTGTCTTTGTTTGATTCGGTGTCATTTCCCATCGTCCATATTTTCATTTCCTGTTCTTAGAGCCGCCCACCCTCCCCACCTCCACCTCCACACACACATGCACATGCACACTTCTCTGCATCGCAGTGTAAATGACACACACCAGTGAAACATTCTGTTGTACATAATTGCATTTAACACAAGACTGACCTGAACCAGCAGAGGGGTCTCTGAGGGGGTTTATCTGACATCAGTGCAGTGAATGCACGGTTGGCTCTGAACTCACTCTTGTTCCTCTGCGATACAACGCCTGTTAAAACAAGTGGTCTGGAGTTCGATTTCAGTCAAACAGGAACTTTGAAGTTGCACTTTCAGATGAGCAAGATGTGGGAATGGAGTTCATCTGCACAACCATGCTTTACACGTCCTCACTTCTCCATTATCATCAGCTCCATTCCCTGTGTGGACGCCGTACGAGGCCCCTTTAAGCCATACAAGACAACAAGAACTACAATACTGAAACCATCACAATGCTGCCCACAAACTGTAGAAATGGGCCTCTGCTGGGGTTTTTATCATTTTATTATACAGAGCCTTATAGAAAAGAAGCAAAGAGTTAAACATGCCAGTTGTCTCATTACTGTTGCCTCTGTTTTCAGGAGACAAACGAACAAAAGCTGTTTAAGATCGCCAGCGAGCTCTTGCAGACAGAGAAGGCCTATGTGGCGCGACTTAACCTGCTGGACCAGGTGAGGAACTCGCTCGACCTCACGACTCAGTTCTGTTTTCTGACTCTTTATCAGGTCACACATGGTTGACGCCGCCTCGCTAACTGGGTTGCGTTTTTTCCAGGTTTTCTGCGCTAAGCTAATGGAGGAGGCGAATAAAGGAACTTTCCCTGTGGATGTAGTGAAGAACATCTTCTCCAACATCTCCTCCATCAATGCCTTCCACGGCCAGTTTCTGCTTCCAGATCTGGAGAAACGCATGGGGGAATGGTGGGCGCCATTACACTCTTACTGATGCTGAAGAATAAGATTTTTAAAAAAATATATTTTTCACAACAACATGCACACAGGCATGTTCAAGTAGAACAAAAAAACATTTTACGGCATTAGATTATTTTTGCCTGAAAGGTTTTACTCACTCTCCTTCGATCTTTTCTCCTCCAGGGCTTCCACACCTCGCATCGGGGACATTTTGCAGAAACTCACACCCTTCCTCAAAATGTATGCCGAGTATGTGAAGAATTTCGACAAGGCCATGGATCTGCTCAAACAGTGGACCGATCGCTCGCCTCAGTTCAAGGCCATAATTAAAGACATACAGGTACACGAGGACTGGACGAGTACTGCTTGTGTTGTTACTAAGCTGAGAAGATGGAAAGTGAACCGATGCATTATTCAGGGGCGGATTTGCATTAAAGCTATAATTATTATCATATTTGGACAGAGTCAAGAAGTCTGTGGCTGTCTGACGCTTCAGCATCACATGTTAGAGCCGGTGCAGAGAGTCCCTCGATACGAGATGCTGCTGAAAGACTACCTGAAGAAGCTACCGGAGGACGACCCCGACCGAAGAGATTCAGAAAGTATGCAGAGACATGATCTACAGCTCTCCCTGGCTGAGTTTGCATACAGGGGTCTTTTAATGTAACAATAATGATCTCCCTTTTTCAGAGTCATTAGAAATTATCGCCACGGCGGCTACTCACTCCAACAGTGCCATAAGAAAATCTGTAAGTTAACATGCTGATTTGCTGGTTTTTTTGTTGCAGAATTTCTCACAAAACTCTCTCATTCAACTAAAAAGAAATCTTTTTTTTTAACCGTCTAGGATAATCTAAAGAAACTGATGGAAATTTATGAGATGCTGGGGGAGGAGGAGGACATTGTTCACCCCACTAATGAGTTCATCAAAGAGGGCCACATCCTGAAGCTGGCAGCCAGGAACACGTCCGCCATGGAGAGATACCTGTTCCTGGTGAGGAAGCATCTCTCCGTCTGTTGAAGGGCACTGCAGGGAAATATGCTGAGGAGACTTTAACGGTCAATTGAAACAAATGAATCATTTCATGGCGGGAAGTCCACATGTGGGGCACATGAAGAAGCCTCTCCATTACTGACACTGCCTCCGTGATGTGATTATGTCGGAGTTGTTTCTTATTAGCTTGCACCCGGAATGTGTCCCGCCTGCACAATTCAGATTACCTGCTGAGTTTAAAGTGCTGATCCGGCCATCTCACGTGTCTCCGTCGCTCACCTGCAACGTTTTGTCTTTATTCTTCTGCCAGTTCAACAACATGCTGTTATACTGCGTGCCCAAATTCAGCCTGGGAGGAACAAAGTACACCGTGAGGACACGAATCGGGATTGATGGCATGAAGGTCCTGGAAACGGCTAATGAGGATTACCCTCATACCTTCCAGGTATCGGGCAAGGAGAGGACACTGGAGCTACAAGCCAGGTTATTTAAGAATTTCATAAGATCTGCTTGCAAAACTTTTCAAAGAAACTGTTTTATGTTTAACTAAAAGCAGCCAATGTGTTGGTTTGACAGGAACAGGAACATCTGAAATGTTTTAAAGCCTCTTTTTTTTCCCTCCTCAGCTCAGAGCAAGACAAGGCCGACTGGATCAAGGTACAGATACCGCCATCCTATCATATTCCTATATTAGCTCATTTAAAGTGACATTCATATTTGATGTTGTTCGTATCATTTATTAGGCTTTTCAGGAAACCATCGAGATCTTCCAGCAAAAAAATGAGTCATTCAAGAACGCTCTGAAGGACGTAGAAGAAGTGTCGGTCAGTGTCGCATCAAAACTCGTCACACTGAAACTGCCAGTATATCTAAAGTGTTGCCGCTCTGAGCTTTTTTCTTCTTTTTTTCTTTTTAAATACAGAAAGCCGAGCTGGGGAAGCGGGCCCCACGTTGGATTCGTGACAATGAAGTGACAATGTGCATGAAGTGTAAGGAACCTTTCAATGCTCTGACACGACGGAGACACCACTGCAGAGCCTGCGGCTACGTAAGTCATCCCGACAGCGAGCTTTAAAGATAAACATACATGCTCTGAAACCAAAGAGATGAAGAGCACGACACACGGCGAGGTCCTATTTTTAGTTTCATTTCAGGTTTATTTGACGGGGAAAATGGAAAAATACACGTGCTGGAGTGTTCTTACCTTCTTTATCTGTGCCGAGGAGGTCAAATAAAGTCTTGCTGAGGACAAATCCTTTAACCTTACAGGTGGTGTGCTGGAAATGCTCCGACAACAAAGCGCCGCTGGAGTATGACGGCAAAAAGGTGAACAAAGTCTGCAGAGACTGTTACTCCATCCTGACGGGAGAAGCCATCACCGAAGGCAAGAAGAAGGGCATTCTGGAGGTGATGTCTTAGTTAATCTTCTAAATGTGCTGTCTGATATTAAAGCTGCTTAGTAAAGGCAAGGCAAGTTTGTTTGTATAGCACATTTTCAGGTTCAAGACAATTCTCAAGACAAAGTGCTTTACATAAAACATTAAAAGCATTACAGATAAAAAGCAGCAGAATTACAATAAAATCATTTAAACACAAAAACAATC
>JBBBVU010000010.1:31797393-31816291 GCA_037177055.1 Atherinosoma microstoma
ATAAATAAATAAATACATTTAAAAGAAATAAAAATTAATTAATTAAAAATAAATAAATAAATAAATTAAAAATTAATTAATTTTTATTTATTTTAAATGTATTTATTTATTTATTTATCTATCTTTATTTATTTTTAATTATTTATTTATTTATTTTAAATGTATTTATTTATTTATTTATTATTTATTTATTTATTTGTTTTTAATTAATTAAATTTATTTTTTATTTATTTTAACTTATTTTAACTTTATTTTATTCTATTTACATTTTTATTGTATTTCTTGATGTGGCTGATTTTATTGTGCAGCACTTTGGAGACTTGTTCTGTTTTAAATTTGCTTCATAAATAAAGTGGATCGGATTGAAAAGTAAAAGTAAACATCTAAAAATACACTTGAGTAAAAGTAAAACAGTACTTAACTTAAGATGTAATTTGAGTAAAAGTTTTTAGTTACTTTTATAATTGGTATCATGAAGGCGCATTTTGCTTAACAGAGGATGATTTTAATTGAACAATGTAACTTTGCGGATGGGTAGAAGCACACGTAGGCCTGTTCTACTTACTGCCACATACTTTTGTAGATTTGATAAAGAAGTTTAGAAAGCTGACAGCTCTGGTAGACACATTTTGCATTAATCTCTTCTACGGCGTGCAAGGACATGTAATTATCTTTACTTTGCTTAAAATCTACAAGTAGACGTACCCATCTGAAAATCTACTTGAGTAAAAGTAAAACTATTAGAAAAATTACAAATTACTCACAAAAAATAGTCATTAAAAACATTAACTTGAGTAAATTAATGAAATAATTAACTACTTTCCACCTCTGGTAACGGTTTTCCACCTGGCAGGACGGTGCTCAGGAAGTGGGGAATTTAAAAGCGTGCATACGAAGGGCTTTTAACAACGGCTGAGGTGTTGCGTGTGCAGACGGTGAGATTTGGGAGGGAGCCGGAGCGTCGACGCACCTCTGTTCACTCAGCTTCCGGTACTTCTCCTTATCTGCAGCGTTCAGCCTGAGCAGCGGCTGCAAGTGGCTCCGGTGGGTCTTCACATTCTGGTTATCGATGTAGACGTCATACAGGTCCTTTTTCTCCTCGAAAATCTTCTCTGTGGTGCCTTTAGGACAGACGCACGAGTAAAGGAATCATTTCTAAAGATAAACACAAGTTATGTCATCATCACTCTCAAGCTTCACTCACAAGCTACGTATGACAGCTCTGTTTCCAGTGCACTGATGTCAGCTATGTTGATGTAGAAGAAAGGCCGTAGTTCAGGAACAGAAACCCCGATTCCAGGTATGGACACATTAGCCAGGCTGCAGCAGCAATACACTGAGAAAATAGAAAAAAATATGTCATAAAACTTCTACAAAACCCGCAGTTAGTGTCTATGTCCTGTACTCTGGCAGCAGGGAAAATGCTGAGTGTGTGCACACAAGCCGAAGCGGCTCACCCCTGTAGCAGACCACACCGACCGGTGGAGGGGAGAAGATAAGGACACGCTTCCTCAGCAGTGCAAACTTCCACAGCACCATTATCTGCTCCCCAAAAAACTGGATGAACTGGGACATGCAGCCAGCCGGGTGGGTGATCTGCAGAGAGGGAGGGGTGACAAACATGGGTTTTTTTTGTTTGTTTTGTCACAACAGAGCATGCTCAGTAACAGGAGCGTGTTCAGACCTTCATCTCTGGGTGCATGCAGCGGTTTATCGTGGTAACGCTCCAGGTCGGACAGGCGGTGACCAGGCCATTCCCCGTAGGAGGGAGAACGGCCTTCTTATCCTCGTAGAAGGCCTCTAGTGGAGAATACTGGCCTGGATGCTGAAGCTGATGTCTGCAAGGCATCGGCGAGAAAACACAATAAGTCATGCAAGTCTTGTGCAAAGCAGATTCCTCCAGCTTTAAAGAAATCACTTGTCTTTTCTTGAGTTTTCTACATATATATTGCTCATCCAATGGAAGCACACGCTGGCAACCGCTCATCCCGGGGTAAAGCAATGTAGCATGTCTTTCAACTAGTTCTCAGACAAATGGTGATTAAACCACCATCACCTTGTCCTACAGAGGACTAAGACACTCAAACATAAACTAATGCACATCACCAAGAAATTAGACAAATGTGAATCTGTGCATCTGGTTTTCTTCCGTGTTATTTTATACGCTGCCGTAATCAATAATCCGTCTATATGTGGCCATTTTCTACTTAATTTAGCCAACTTTGTGTCACAGATTTATTCTGCATATCTTTTAATGTCATGTTTGGGTAAATTTTTTTCTTATATTTGAACAATTTGTCTCTGTATGCACTCTCCTGTCTGTGCTTATGTTGTATAATCTTGTTTTGAATCTAATTTAGGTGTTTTTCCACATCTGTTGGCCCAATTTCAGCTTTTTAGAGTCTCTGTTTTGCACCATTTGTGGCTGATTCGGGTCATTTTGAATCACCAGGGTTATTTACTGTTTCATTTTGGCAGTCATGCGTCTATCGCTGTGTTATATTTCATGTTATTGGCTTCCGTCCTCTCCGTCTCCTCCATTTTTAATGACTTTTCTATCCGTTTGTAGTCGGGTTTGTTGCCAATTTGTTGCTGGGATCATTTCACATCTCTTCATTTGCATATTTTTTGCATCTCAATTTGGTTGTTTAATCCTGAGACATGGATAATCTCCGCGGCCCCTGGGCCAATATCCTCGGCAGGTTGTTCATTCATCCGACAGAAAGACTGTGTGCCGTCTTGCCTTGTGTGTGTTAAACTCATTCATAATTCAGTTCATTTCTGACGGTTCTTGGTTAGCAACTCTCACCTGTCCTTAAACTGTATCATGGAATTAAAATTTTATATTATAATCACATAGATCAGCAAGCCGGGTGGCTGATCTGCAGAGAGGGAGATCTGCATGTCTCCATGTGTAAATAAAAGGTTCATTAACTGCAGATTTCTTCCACTATTTGTGTCTTACTGCACAGACTCTCAAGCTGCAGGAACCATTATTAAACTGCAAACTAGATAACCATAATATATTAAAAATGAGGCATTTTCACTTGTGTTTGTAACCTGAAACTGTAGCTTTAGTCATATTTATCCAGTTCAGTTGTCATGGAAAGATGGAAGGAGAAGAGTGGTTTTATATAGAGAAGAGTCTGTCAATGTTTCTTCCAGCTCTTTTGTTCAGGCTGCACAGAAAAAAACTTGCGTGTCAATGGGTTCCTGTGACAAAAACTGCAACTAACCGGGGCTCCGGGTTCATGTTTAATTGATGAGAACATTTAATAAACAAAAGAAGCATGGGTAGGGAGAGGGGCGCGTGAGGAAAAGTCAAGTGAGGATAAAAAAAAAAAAGAGAAATCTCAAGGCTCAGAAAGCAAACACACACACACAGCATGCCTCACCTGACTTGATTCTCCAGGAAGTGCATGTAGCGGTAAAGCAGAGTGTAGGAAGGAGACAGAATTCCCACAGACTTCATCCTCGCTCCTCGCTCCAGCTCACTTTCCACTGGTATGTTGGCAAAACAGGCCAGCCCGAAGTAGCTGCCTTTCCGGAAATAACTGAGCAGTGGCAGAACAAATAAGCAAAGAGTCAACATATGACTTCTGACATGGGGACATGGGTTGGTATAGACTCATCTGGGTATACGTACATAAAGTCACTGCTGATCCGATGGGATCCGCTGGCCATGGACTTGAATTCCACTCCATCTAGGTTGATGTCATGAGGCAGGCACCACTCCACCATGTTCCCTAACATAATAAACACACACAGTTTCAGCCACAAGAACACTCTTCCCTTTACTTCCACGACTTTCATCTTTCTTACTTCCTTAAATTCTTGAAAGTGACTCATGTGGCACCCCAGAGGTCAAAAGGTCTGACTCGGCTTCTGCTACTGACTATTGATTTATATATCAGGTTTATTTATTTAAAGTTTGTTGGGTTTTTTTTTTTTTAAAGGACTTAAAAACACAGAAATGTCATTTCCATCCGTGCACATCATTGACACTGACATCAGTATAACGGATTATTTACAGTCATTGATTAAGACACGCAGCAGAAGTCACGCGACATCACACGTTAATCATTTCCAGTCCACGCGAAAGGAATTTGGACAATAAAAAAAAAAAAGATAACACAGCCTTCTCGCTCACCTGATCTCGTGTCAAAAGTCACCACGAACACAGCCACGATCTGGTCCTTTTCCTCCCACTGGTCCCTCCCTGTGAGGCCGGGGAAGGGGACGCTGCGATCCGCACCGAGAGGCTCCGGGCGATCACACCCGTGCCTGGAGAGCTCCGTCCGCGGGCGGCTCGGGCTCCTGTCCCCGCTGACAACAGCTGTTACGCTGCGCGTGGGGCTGCAGGTGATGGCGCTGGTGGTGGTGCTGCTGCTGCTCCACCCAGTACCGGCCGCAATGCCCGGCGGTGTGCGCCTCCCGGCCGGCTGCGAACTTTTCTCCGCCGCGGGGTCCTCCTCCTCCTCTCGAGGCGGTGGCTGGGCCGCCTGGTTCGGGTCTGGAGGAGGTGGGATCTCCTCCCAGTCCAGCAGCGGGGCTCGATCCGACTGCTCCACCATGGTGCTGCAGCCTCCGTGGGGTCGTGGGGAGGAGGTGGAGGAGGGGAAATGGACACGAAGCTCCGCTGTGAGGTGAGTTCAGACGGAGTTAAACACGCTGCTGGAGCCGGATCATGACGTCCTGCTGGCTTTTCTATGTTTTTGTAAGGGTGTCACATCCACTGACGGGCTGCTTATCCTCCTCCTGTCTCACTGTTGTGATGACGTAGCTCACTTCCGCCCACGTGTCTATATTACTATTTCATACAATGACCTAATTTTTGCCCGCCGGCTGTTTATTTTGTGTTTTTAAGAACCAGATCACGTAGAGTTTGCGTTTATATTCAAAACCAACTTTAGTTTTTATAACTTTTCAAAGTATTTATTTATTATTTTTTTTAATCATTTTGTCACATTAAAAGTGAATTTATAGGTTTTCTGGTCATGACCCAGCACTTCCACACACATTATATAAACCGTATTTCTACGATAAAGCTGTGTGGGAAAATATTAATCTAAT
Organism: Atherinosoma microstoma; assembly: GCA_037177055.1. Taxonomy (NCBI): domain Eukaryota; kingdom Metazoa; phylum Chordata; class Actinopteri; order Atheriniformes; family Atherinidae; genus Atherinosoma; species Atherinosoma microstoma. Next base: position 31,802,467 of record JBBBVU010000010.1, read on the forward strand.
AAGAAAAAAAAACGGCTTTAATGAACAAATGAACCAATCAGAGAGCTGAACGTCTTGACGCAGTGGACGTCTTGACGCAGTGGACGTCATTTATTTAAACAGGAAGTCTTTTACGTACGTGGCGCGAGATTCAAGCTTGTGATGTGGAAGGTGACTTGATCGTGAGTAAACTTTAGTAATTTAAGGTGGATATTATGGGATTGTGCTGAAGTCTTGAGTCACTCTTAATTTCTTTTTATTTAGCTTTCAGTGTGAACTTTAAAAGTGGTCTTCAGTAATGAGTCTCGAGGCTTTCTTAAGGGTTTCATTGTTTGTTTGTTGTTGTTTTAATGGACATTTCCAGCCTTGTGCCTGACCTATATTCAGATGTTCTCTGGTTGTTAAGACCCTTAAATCAAGAGATCAGCCAGAGTGGTGTCTGTCTACACATGACAACATGGCAAATAAACCAATTTAAGTTTGTATTACCAAGCATTTGGTCACAAAGACCCATAATTTGATTTAATTTCTTCAGCTTCATCTACAAAAAAAATGACTAAAATAACAGTTTAACACGTGTAAAGTGGCAGTGATTCCCAAAGAGGTGCATCCCGAGCAATGACCCGACTCCTGAGAGATGCATCCACCTTCAGGAGAAAGGAAAATGGCAAGAACAAGGCCAAAGTATGGCAAATATGGCCCAAGAATGGGACTGAAAATCAGTGGCGACAGGTTTTATAGTGATGAATCCTTCCAAAGCCTGGAGCTCTGTTACTGAATATTCCTAAAGACTACTTAAATGACAAAAAAACCTTCATCTGAGAAGGTTCTAGATGTAGTCATACCAAATACTGATTATAAAAAAGCTCCTTAGGTACACACAAACCCACTTCTAGCCTTCTATTGCATTTTCATTTTTATTTACACACGTTTTATTAAACCACTGCACTTATTTCCTGGCAAATTATATAAAGAAATGAGGGGTAGCTCGAGACTTTTTCGCACTTCCAATCGCATCTAAAAATAACACAACTGGACTCAGCTGCTAATTTTAAATCATAATGCTCCTGAAATAATGTTCTGAAATATTAACGGCATATATTAATCAGCCAAATTGATGAATAACTGGCTTTTCATGATGGATGTGGGAGTCTTTAGTGAACTTTTGATCATAGAGGATACATTTAAAGTGTTGGGAAATCTGCTTTATTCCATATTTTTCCCCAAAATCATTATGTGCTGTCAGGTTTAGGGGCGTAGCATTATGAAGGAAACCTTTCCCCCCAAAACTCAGCAGGCCCCCGGCATGACGACGTTATTTGATGGGATCAACCAGAAGCTAGACTTCTCCAGCTGTGGAGAGGATGGAGGCAGCAGTGACAACACCTCGGACGAAGGCGCCTCTCGGATCCAGAGTCCCAGGTTTCGCAGTCCCAGCTCGGCTTGCAGGACGCCCAGAGTGCAACGCCACCACAGCCGCTGCAACACCCTGTCTTCCCCTCTACGCTGCACCAGCCCCATTCCTTACGCCTCCTGGAGGAAGCTGCGCCTGCGGGACTCTCCCAGCACGCCCAAGGTGGAGACCAAGCATTGCGAGTCCCCTTGTGGATGAATTTTATTTGACTTTTTTGTCTTTTTTCTACCCTCAGAGTTTGCTGTCGAAGTCGTCCGTCACTTTCTCCGGCATTAAGATAAGTCACCATCAGAGGAGCCTGCGCTTCGCCTCGGCCGCTGTGAACCTGATCCGGGCGCCGTGCGTCAACGTGAACCCCTTCACCCCTGAAACCGTGCGCAGGAACAGCGAGCAGCAGTGGAGGAACAGCTGCAGGAGTGATGACGAGGAGGACTATGGGAATGTGTAACTACACTGTTTTCCTTCTTTTATGGAGCCATTTTTACTTAAATTCGAGGCATTAAGAGTTGAAATTTGTCATTTGAGCCTCTCAGATTAGGCTACAGGGCAAGTGGTCCATCTTTCCTTTTCATTAAACCCTCACACACCCAGCAGGGCTTTTTCCCCCAGATCTCTTCAAACAATAAAAGATCTGAACATCCTCTCCATCTTTTTCCAGGTTGAAACACAGCCTCACATCATCTGAAGAGGATGACGAAGCCTTCCTCCCACCAAAGGTGCGACCTATTTTTAATCAGAGCACATGGTTGAATGTAAAAATCCTCCCTCACAGATGCTGCTGATACAGTTTCCCTCGTCAGGCTTTGTCATCTTCAGTCAGCTGCCTACTCACTTTTTTGTTTGGTCCAAAAACTGCACGCATGCTGCTGCCAGCTCTGCTTCCGGGGATTTCTTTAAGGAATCTCTGTCATTCACTTTCCTTTTTGGAGGAAGTATGACCATATTTGGGGCCTGCTGTAGTCAAACTCTTATCTGATCAGTGTGACATCAGCTCCTTCAGAGATTTTTTACCATCATGGCCTCCGTCTGTCTCTCTCTGGCAGAGACAAGCTGTCCAAGCCTTCATGCTGTCTCGTTATGAGAGTGAGTTCCTGGAGCTGGAGTGCATCGGTGTGGGCGAGTTCGGGGCGGTTTATAAGTGCGTGAAGAGGCTGGACGGATGCCTGTACGCCATCAAACGCTCTCGCCGACCCCTGGCAGGCTCTGCCAACGAGTGAGTCATCGAGATGATGTCGTCTGCCAAAGATGGAGCATCAGATTTCATTGGTGATGTTGCTTTTTGTCCTCCTCAGGCAGCTGGCCCTGAAGGAAGTGTATGCGCACGCTGTTCTCGGACACCACCCACATGTGGTTCGCTACTACTCTGCATGGGCAGAGGATGACCACATGATCATTCAGAACGAGTACTGCGATGGTAGGTTTCACTCTGCCATCAAGAGAGCTACATAAATACTAAAAAAAAACGAGTAAGATGATGAATTTTGATGATTTTTGGGGGTTTGATGATATCAAGGTGGAAGTCTGAGTGACGTCATTGTGAAGAAAAAGGCGGAGGGTGAGCTGCTTGCAGAGGTGGAGCTGAAAGACCTGCTTTTACAAGTGTCTATGGGTCTGAAATACATCCACAGCTCGGGCCTCGTCCACCTGGATGTCAAACCAAGTACGTCTCTGTGCCCACTCCTCCTCATTTCTGGGCTCATTGGCAGGTTTACATGTAAAAAAATGTGTTGACTTTCACCTCGTTGTACAGGTAACATCTTCATCTGCCAGCGTCCCAGCACGAGTGCAGCGAGTGAAGAGGAAGATGAGGAGAATCCTTCGGCTGGAGTCGTCTACAAAATTGGTACTGAATGTGATTTCTGGATGAATTGCTTCTTTTTTTTCTTTTTTTTTGTGCCAATCAGAGCTGATTTTTGTGAGCTTTCTGCAGGTGATTTGGGTCACGTGACCTCAAGCAGCAGTCCTCAGGTAGAGGAGGGGGACAGCCGCTTTCTGGCCAGCGAGGTTCTGCACGAGGTACGTAGACAACAACGTAGAGACGCATCCTTCCTGTGGTCTTGTGAGATTTCTACACTCTTAATATGAGTAAAAAAACACTTAAATTGCAAAAATTCAGACTCTAATCAATTGAAATTCTAAGATAATTACACATAAGAGTTCCTGAAATAAGGAAAAATATCAAGACTTTAAACAAGTGAGAAATCTTTTAAAACAAGTTGTGAAACTTATTCCAAGTCCTTTGTTTATTAAGTGGAAAAAACCCTCAAAACCAGCCTGCTGATGTTTTATTTTCAGTTTCTTTCTCACTTTGAGAGAAAAAAATCTTCAAACAAGATTATTTTTCTAACTATGAGAATAGCTTTAATAGCTGTGCTTCGACCCCCTGCTAGTTCTTGTTGTTTTGAGATCTTTTTTTCTCAAAGTGAAGAAGAAACGCTGCAAAGAAGCATTAACAGGCTGGTTTTGAGGGTTTTGTCCCTTTTTTTTTCAATAAGGGACTTGAAATGAGTGTTTTATTCTTTGTTAGGATCCCCATCAGCTTCCACAAAGTCTTCCTGGGGTCCTCAACATAATTAAACAAAAACAGAAAACGGTTTTACAATTTGTTTTAGGATATTTCTCACTTGTATAAAGTTTAGATGTTTGTTTGTTTTTATCTCAGGAAACCTGTGAGTTGGTCTTTACAACTAAAAGTGGGTCTGATGGATGCAATGTGATCTCAGACAGTCAGATAATTTAACAATGCACATGTAAAATAACCAATTTTATGTAAGAAATACGTTTTTTTTTTCAACTCAATTGAGTAAAAAAGAAAAAAAAACAATGTCGTATTTCATTAAATTATAATTTAGCAAATTTTTATTTATTATGACTTTTTTCAGTCTCCATTTATTTGAATGACTATGAAGAATTGAGCATTTTCTTTACTGGAAGGGGACGAATCATTTTCCAGACGTGTGTGTGTATAAGATTGTAAGACTTGCTTGGTTACCATGGTTACCATGTGTATAAGGGATCATTCCTTATTCCAGCCAATCGCTCTGCTCCCCAGGATTACAGCCATCTCCCCAAGGCTGACATATTTGCTCTGGGCCTTACCGTCCTGCTGGCGGCCGGTGCGCCGCCTCTGCCACAAAATGGGGATCAGTGGCACAGTCTGAGAGAGGGGCAGCTCCCCAAGCTGCCACAAGAGCTGTCTCCTCCCTTCAGAGGTCTACTCCAGGTATCCCTGCCTCTAGTCTGACGGCTGTTTTTAATCTTTATCAGATTTTGAGCAGCCACTTGTATTAAAAAGGCCCTTTTTTGGGGGGTTTGTTCCGGGTATATTTTGACAAGATTTGTCTTCTTGGTTGTCAGTCATTGCTGGATCCAGACCCGACACAGCGGCCGTCTGCCAGGGAGCTTTGCAGGCACACAGTCTTGAGGGAAAAGAGGACCGAGAGGCTGGCAGCTCAGCTACGTAGAGAGCTTAATGTGGAGAAGTTCAGGACGGCCATGCTTGAAAAGTAAGACGGGGGGCGGGGGGATAAGCTTAACCTGCATCCCTAGTTTTGGGTTTCAGGCAACATGAATGTTTTCTCCATCATTTAACTTCCAAAACGACCAGATTTGACATGCTTTAGTAAAAGCTATAAACCCAACAGTGTTGCATTGTTACTATACTTCTTCACAGTACTTGAACATTTCTCGTGTCTGATATGAAGCTGCTTAATGAGAAGCTGAAGCCGGAGAAGAGTTTTAGAAACTATAAAAGGTTAAGGGAAGTAGAACTTCCTCAGCTCTTTTCATTTCTCTGTTTTTGGGCCTTTTTTGAGTCAATCTGTTTTGCATCAGTGACATTTTAAAAGTTAAATGCATATTATTTTAAACCTTAATACATATGCACCATGTAAAGATGATCTAACCTCTTGGTGCCACATATTTCCTTCTCTTATCCTTCTTGTTTGGTAAAAAGGGACGTACTGGGTGCGTTTACATGCACCGAAGCAGGGAAAGTTCTAGACTTCCCTCCACTGATCAAACCACATTGTTTTTTTAAACAAATCTCTAAAAGAAGAGGAACAATCAAAGCCTATATTGCTCTGTTTTCTTTGTTTTTCTCTTTCAGTGAGTTATTTGAACTTTTGGTTTTACTTTCTGTTTCGGATGTTTTTGTTTTTTTGTTTTTGGTCCGAGTCTCAAAGCGACATCCTAAGATTGGCTATTACTCATTTAATTTTAATGTTCAACATGCCGCATGTTTGGAGCAGATGTTCCAACTGTGCCACCGCTCATAAATAATTGATGTTGCTTTTTAATGACTCCTCCAAAGATGCTTTTGTTTTTGTCCAATTTTCTATTGTACCCACTGAATTTTTCTGACCACGCCCACCTGAGGTGGAAGGGAGAAAGACTCAAGGAGAGAAATGAAGGATGTACAAGCTTAAACAATAAAGTTCATGACCATCTTTTAAATGCATTGTAATTCATAAACGGTGCCTGCAGGTGGTACAATTTGACCTGATTTGGACCACAAAGCGGCGGTAGCATGGCTGTAATCGTCTCTTCTGCAAATCAGAATATTGGAATCAAAATAAATGAGACGCTGATGTCTGTATAATATATTATAAAAGTATAATCATTTTAAATATTTGTCTTCAGAGAGCTCCAGGAGGCGCGGCAGGCGGCTTTGTCACCGATGCAGAACCTCTCTCCAGGCCTGAAACCTCCTGCTAAGATGGGGTCCTTGCCCAGAGCAGGACGGAGGCTTGTTGGTAGGAACACTGGACGATCCATAAGCTTTGGCTGCACGGGCTACGGAGTCTGATGATGGGGGGGGGGGGATTTCGTGACATGATGCATCTGCATCTGCAACAAGTCTGATTAAATATGCAGAATAAGGCTGCATGGCACAGTTCCTGCACAATCTTCAGTCTTCTGAGTAAACTGTTGAAAGACTGAGGATATTTAGTAAGAGCTGATTTTAATGGACTGGTCTGATTCAAGCAAATATTCCAATTTGCTTGACTGGTCAAAAGCTTTTCTTTTTTTTTATCATTCTTTTAACTGTAAATAAACATTTTAAGCATTCTCAGCAGATATATTGTGTTTCATTTCATGTGGAAGTCGTGTGTTCTTTAATTTGCACAAGTCATGTTCTTTCTGATCCAAAGCAAACAGGGACTTTCCCAGTAAGTCTGCTGTTCTTATCTATGGCTGCAGTCAACTGTATGCATGGCGTTTAGGAAGTATGAGCCCTCACACTGTAAAGCTTTTTGTTGTTTTTTTTCTTCCTCAGAGGTCAGGTTTGTACTGGTGAACACAGGGATTGTTTTAATAGTAAAAATTATGTGAGTCAGACTTAAATTACAGAAATAATAATAAAACCATAACAGGAGCAATCAGGCAAATTCCCATTAAAATGCATGTGACACAGAATGACAGGATGCTTTTATAATGTGTTAATCCACTATTATGATCTGATTTCCTGGACTTGAGGTACATTTACTGCACAGATAGTAACACTGGAATTTGTACTTTAAACATTTTCATTTTATCGTCTTCTCCTCATTCTATTTAAGACCATTTTACACAATAATATAAGCAAATGTTTTTAAGCTTTCTGATTTTATATTCTACAAAGAACACTGTAATCAGGTTGGCTTTTCAGATGTTAACTGTCCCAAAAAACCTCATACAAAAATCTAAGATAAGAGAAATGTGTCTCCTCTTTTACAATGTCATCATCCATTAAGTCATAATTAGTTAAATATAACTAGTTAACCCTGCTACAGCATGGCCTGCCCTACACACTGACACCCTGATCCTGCACCGATAAAGCAGTTCTTTATAATCCGCTCATATTTTTTTAAATAAATTTGAATCCTCAGGCTGTCTTTTAATTAATTTTTCAACTTGTAAAGGGACTTTAAAAAATATATATAATTCGTTATGGTTAGTTTCACTCAAATATCTGAACGATCCTCGTCGTTACGTTATGATCGTGTAAATTCCGACGGTCTTGAAGGCATCGTGACACAATTAAAGAGCAGTAGTTGTTTGTGCCGCAGCCTGAAGGCTCGCGACCTGTGGAGCATCAGTAACTACCGGTAACTACTTACAAGTTTGTTTTAAATAAAAAGTTAATGTAAAAGACACAAAAAAGCGGGACTGAGGGTAAGTTATCATTTTTTAAATATTAGTTTTAATTCGTCATCGGCTTTGTTTTAACTTTTAATAACAACTTTTTGGTGCTCGAAAGCCGACTTTAGCTAGCAAATAAAGTTAGCTGAAGTTAGCATTAGCCTAGCCCGGTCTTTCCTTATTTTGGCATCCAAATGTGAGAAATTATTTATTCCTTACTTGTAACGCAGTCGTTTTAATTCTCAAATCTTTAGGTATCACCGTGTAATATCTAGATATGATTATTATAAACAAGTGTGCTACTTTTCTCGGCTACATGCATCTGATGCCAGACTTTTGTTTACTTGTGATTTAAGCTTTCGTGACTAACTTTTAGTTTATGACGTGAAAACAGGCCCAGAGTGATCATCGATGGAAAACTCTGGATTTCTGGGAAACGATCAAAAAGCCGCAGCTGTCATTTTCTGCTTCCTTCAAGCAGATTGTAGAGACTCGGATTATAACGAGGAGCTTCTTTCCTTGGGGAAGGATTTAAATCTTTCCAGGGATATTAATGACAATAATGGCCACAGGAAAGACTGTCTGCTCGAAGAAGGAGACCTGGAGACTGATGGGGGTGTACAGAGCAACATTTCCCTGGATGACTTTCAGCCCCAGGTGGATCTGCAGTGGCTCAGTAAGTAACCTGGATCAATAATACCTGCGGTCCTGTTGATGCTTATAAAACTACCATCCAAACAAGTTGCTGCTGAAAGACTCATAAGTTTCATTTAGAAAGTAAATCAAAGTGAAACCAGGAAGTAGGAGCTGGAAATATCTGCTAAATTATTCCTTTTCTTCCATTAAAGAAGGAAAAAACTGTTGTTGCTAAAGTAATTATAAATAAAAAAAATCATGTTTTTCAACTGTTAAATAGAAATATTTTTTTTAAAGGCAAGTTTATCTGTACGGCACATTTTCAGGTTCAAGACAATTCAAAGAGTTTTACATAAAACATTAAAAGCTTTACAGGTAAAAAGCAGCAGAATTACAATAAATTCATTTAAACACATAAAAACAATCAAACAGATTGAAAGCAAGATAAGTTTAAATTTTTTTGCAGGTTTCATCATGAGAACAGAAATGTTTTTAACCTGAATTATAAAGTTTCTACATCTGGTGAAAGTTTAATCTCTACTGGACTCTGGCCTGGTCTCTGGCCTGGACCCTAGTCTGCACCCTTGTCTGGACTCTGGTCTGGACTAGCTGACCCGAGTCTTTGGATCTAAGAGCTCTTGCATGTTTATAAAAGGCGATCCCTGCAATCAGGTGTTTCCTGTAACTCTCCATCAGACTTCTACACCTGTCCACAGGTATTCTGGCCCTCTGCTCATCAGCAAAGTGCTCTCATTGGTCCAGGACCGTTTTGTTTGTTTTTTATTATTTTTTCAACTCGGTTAAATTAAAAAACAATGTCATATTTAATTAAATTATAATTCAACAAATTTTTATTTATTATTACTTTTTCCAGTCTCCAGTTATTTGAGTGACAATTGAGAATTTTGCCTTTTCTTTAATGGAAGGGGATGAATCATTTAGCAGACATCTGTATAAGGCTTGTTGCTAAAGTTTTGTCTCCATTATACTTCCAGTGCCTCTACAAAAACATTTTCTGGGCTGAACTGTACTTTTTCCCCCCATATTTTCTTGTAGATGGCCCTGCAGAAGCAGTAGCTCTACACGAGGTTGCAGAAGGCCTGAGGGATATTGCAGCCCAGCTTGAATACAACATTGTGGCTCGTGCCACCCAGAACCTGAGCCGGAACATCAGAACCTCTCCTTCTGATGTAAGTCTGCTGGGAGCCGAGGACTGGGTCAACTTCTCAAGATGTGATGCTTGTAAACTGGGACATGGCCACATTTCTCAGTTAACGAAACTGAAAGGAAACGATGATGCAAAAATCTGATTAATTTGTATATTTAGATACTAAACAGAGTAATTTGTACCCTTCATATTGTGCATCACAAAGTGTTACAACCTCCTCTCAATAACCAGAGTTATGCCCTTATAGTCACTGACCGACCCCGTGTCTGTCTCTACGTTTCAGGAGTGGAACTACCACCTTTCACGTGAGGTAGAAAGGGTGATGAAGCAAGGTGTGGGGCTGGAGAATCTGTCCCAGGAGCGAGTCCTGGTGGCCCTCACTCTGACCATGGTGAAGGGCGTGTGCAAGCAGACGCCTCAGCTGCTGCGACGCCTCTTTGACACGGCGCTGCACTTTATTTGCCGTGCGGGGGCTCGGTGACTTTGAGCCGCGGGGCTGGGAGGAAGTTAACAATGAAATGCTGGCTGGGAGGAAGTTAACGATGAAATGCAGGCTGGGAGACGGCCAAGCTGCAAACGTGCATCTGCTCCACAGAGCTAACAGACTGTGAAGTGGAGCTTCGGTGGTTGAAAATACTTCTCCGACTGAAGGAATTTTGGGGAATTATTTTGTGTGCAGCCTCATATTAAAATGAGGAACTGAAAATTCAGTCTTTAATACTTGAATAGTTTTCATTACTTGACATGCATAGAACAGGACTAAGTTTCAGACTACGTATCTTCATTATAAACTTGAAATGATTATTTTTCTATTTGTTTTGGGACGATAATAATAATAATAATAATATTAGGACATCTATGTTCATTACGTTATCCAAGTTAAAATACTTTAACAATTTAATTCCATCTTTAATGTATTGAACTCATTTTATATGAAGGAATGTAAATAATAAACCAGCACTAAAGGTCATACAAGTTGTTTCACCTTTTTTATTCCTATTTCAAATACTGAAGGGAACTTCAGGTACAAAGTGTCGCGTCTGGAGCATTTTTAACACCCGTCCTCCGGACTCGGGTTTCCCCTTTAACAGCAGGATCCTTTAAGCTCATCCATCTGTCACACAGAGACATAAAAACATCATATGATCGCATATTTGTTTTGAAATCTAATAAGTATTTAAGTCTTATTCTATTGATCAGTGTGCAGATCATTGAATGAAACTTTGCTCCATCACACACACACACACACACACAGTAAAGATGCATACATGAGTGCAGAAGGACGACTCGGTGGGTTAAACCGCTGCCACCTGACGCAACAAGTAGTGAGGTGGCAGGAAGAGTGTGGTTGAAAGGTTTGCTGTTGTTTTGTGAAATGAAGTGAATGAAATGACTCATAGGGAGATTCCATCGTAGTAGTTTGCATATCTTATGAACGACTTCACTTGTTGTGAAAAGCAAAAAAAAAAAGTCTGATTGCTTTGAAACCAAATACTTATAAACTCAACTGCACGGTACCATTTGGTCTCTTTAGGACCTCAACTGCCTTTTACAGTAGCCAACAGTCTTATGTTTGACCCCTGACCTCCTGACACCGGTGCAGACAGCTGGTACATTTATTACCCAACAGTAGTATCATTTAAAGGTACAGGGCAAAGACGACATACTCATGACTTACGTTAAAAGCTTGACATGGGAAGTTGGTGTACTTCCAATAACTCAGCACAAAATGTCAATCATGTCCAGTTTTTACCAAAATAAATAGGAAGTAGAGGCTCTTAAAGAGCAAATGTACGCTTTTTAAGTGGTTTACAATGAATAAAATGTATTTAAAAAGACATAAGGTAAAACTTTGATGTGCTTTTTGTCCTAATAGCATCTCCAGGTTTGTCTGAAAACTTGAATCGTACCTTCGGACACCATCTTTTTTCATCCATCCTTGGGGCAAAAACCTTTAATGTTTTAATTCACAAAAGAAAATAAAAACACTACATGAAGTCATACATGTCTCCAGTCCCTAGTGTAACAGCAGTAGCCCGATATTCCCCCGGACTGAGGCTTCCACATTGAGCCTAAACCCCCCAAAAAATTCATCTTTCATTAAATTTCTACATCATACATTTTCATTTAAAAGAATAATTCTTCACAGTTAGGAGGGAAATCTAAACGTTAACTTTGCTGCATAGAAAGAGGAAGTGTTAAAAAAAGTGACACAGCAACAGTGAACCTTTGAGGTTTCACCTCATCTGCGAGAGAGAGACGCTCTGAATTCTCCGTCTGGGTTTGCAAACTTCAAAAAGTACAAAAAAAAATCGGTCGACAGAAGAAGAGAAACGAGACGGCGAACTTTCTGACGCGTACGAGGATGGAGACGAACAATTTAAAACGAACCCAGACAGGAAGAGAGAGGGAGAAAACTAGACGTGGAGTGCAGGGTGTTCCTGGTGCTGAGTGTTGCATTGGGTGGAATGAAGCAGCCATGACAGGAGAGAGGATTTGATTGGCTGAGAGGGAGGGGGAGGGGCACTTTCATAGAGCTTGAACCTTCAGAATTCCCAAAACAAACTAATCTGGTGCAATGCGAAGACAGTCCCGTCACATGTATATTAATACATTTCTAACACATGGCCATGCTCTTCCCTTTTTATCTTCTATCTCCTCCTGAAGCTGATGATGCTGTAAACCACGGCGACCAGGAGCGCCAGTGCAGCGCCTCCATAAAGCAGCATCGGTAGCTCCTCTGCTGGTTCAGGCTTCTTAGCCGGGGTTTCCACAGGAGCCTCGATAACCGGGGCTTCCACGGGAACCGCCGTGGCCTCCGTGACCGGAGCTTCTACTACGGTGACCACAGGCTCCTCCACAGACGCTGCTGGAGGCTCCTCGGCTGGGGCTGGAGGCGCGGTCGCCGCGGCAACCGGCTCCGCCGCAGCCTCTGGTTCCGGCTGGGGAGGCGCGGCGGCGGCGGGGGCGGGTTTCGCTTCCCGGTCCGGTTCAGAAAGCGGTTCTGATGAGGAGGCCTCGGGTTCTGCTGGTTCTACTGGAATCTCCTCGGCTAGAGGTGGAGGGGGCACCTCGGCAGGCACTGGGGGCGGGGCAACGGCCGATTCTGGCTCAGGCTGGTGTTTTTCTGCAGGAACAGGCGAAGGCGCCGCCGGTTCGGGCTCGGCGGCGGGTTCTGGGACAGGAGGAAGCAGCTCTGGTTCGGAGGAGATTAGGGAAGGCGCCGCGGACAAGCTGGCGGGCGTCTCTATGACAACCGGCTCCTCTAATGAAATCAAGGATGCGGGCGGCGTGGACTCCCCCCCGGCCGACGCTGCGATCTGCTCCCCGAACTCGGCCCGGAGCTCGGCCAGCTCGCTCTCGGTGCCCAGGACGCTCATCATGCTCTCGTCTATGGAGCCGACCTCGCCGCCCTCCTCCAGAAGCTCCGCCTCCTCGCGCTCCACGTGGACGATGTCCGAGTTGGAGGAGTTGTTCTCGCTGCGCTCCTCGGCCAGGGCCGCGCCCTCGTTGCTGTCCAGGCTCTTGACGTCTTCGGGGTCCATGGCGCCGACCTGTGCCCAGGACTCGTGGCCGGCCAGAGACACGGGCAAGCTCTCCGTCTGCCAGGAGCTCTGCTCGCTGCCGGTTCCCGTGCAGAGCAGCGACGACGGGGGGCTGAGCCGGTCGGGGTGCTGCTCCCCTGAGAGGATGTAGATGTCGTTGCTGTCTTCGGCGATGGTCACGCCGCGGTCCTCCTCCTCCGGCACCAGGTTGAAGATTTCACTCTGCGGGACAAAGACAGACATGTATGACATGATGAATGTTGGGTAGCAGGTAGAACATGGAGGAGACTGAGTGGAGCCGAGGGTTCAGACTTAATCATCAGGAAACTATGGATGGAGAAAAGATGAGATGCACCGTTTAAAGTCGGCCTTTTCTGCCACCTAGTGATGAAACATAGATCAGGGACTATTTTCTGATTATGTAACGAGATCAGCTGGAGCAGAATGTGTTTTTAGTGCGTTTCATGAAATGATGAATGATATTAAAAGATGGTTTGTTATGTCAACATTTGCAATAAACCCGAAGTGACTCGTTCTGCTTAAAACAATGAAAATGACTCTTTTTAATTATTCATTTTCCTAAAGAATGAAAACACGCATATGGTGCTTTAGAAAACTAATTTATCTATTTATTTATAGATTATATATATTTATGTATTTCTTTACTTTTTTTTTTATTGTTTTTTTTCTTTTTTTGTACACCCGTCTTGTCCTTTTTAAATAAATAATATATATATATATTATTTTTTTTATTTTATTTTTTTTATTTATTTTTGTTTTTTATTTATTTATTTTTTAAATATATATTTTATTTTTGTACACCTGTCTTGTCCAGGTAAAAAAAATCATTAAAAAAAAAATAAATAAAAAAAATAAAATAAAATAAAACAAACAAGATGACATTGTGGTAGATGTTATAATCCAACATTGTTTGACCCGGGTTAATGTTGATATTCTGGA
>JBBBVU010000010.1:31983839-31995859 GCA_037177055.1 Atherinosoma microstoma
AGTGTCCGCTGTAGTGGAAAGGCTGCTTTCTAGTAGGCTTTATGCATGGGTGTGGATAATATATTTGCAAATGAGTCACTCCATTGGACATCAGTGAATCATCCAATAGACTACCACTCACTGTAGAATAAATAAAAATCTTTAATATATCCATACATTGTAATTACCAAGGTTTGCCTCAGAGATAAACAGGACAAGAAGATAACACCAATATTTATTCTATAAAAAAAGGTATATAATATAAATATTACAAAATATTATCTTATTGATATTTTTTATAGAATAGATAGACATAAATAAACTAAAGTTAAAGTCAAATAATATTAAAAATAAAGAAAGGTATCCCTGTACATGTCTGTCAAAGTAAAATATTGCATATGAAAAAAAAAGTGTTGCTTTTTATTAATAATTTATGTACCAGAAGGTTAAATAATATTATTATTCCTATCCGGACAACATCTAAGTGTCGCCTTGATGTTGGCTAAACCATACCCTGCACATGTCACAGCAGCCCTGCACATAGCAGGACTCCTAACCGGCCTGATGTTAACACACAGGCAGGCTCTTCGTGCTCACACGGTCGTTAACCCTGCATACTTTGTGTGAATGTGTGAGTTTAAAGTTCATACAGAAGCATTCTGAAAGATGGATTATGTCTTTGATCTGGTCTAGTAGATCAAAGGCTTTTGTGCACATGTGTGTGCATGTATGTGCATGTGTGTGCGTGCGTGTGTGTGCATGTGTGTGCATGTATGTGTGTGTGTGTGTGCATGTATGTGTATGTGTGCACATGTGTGTGCATGTGTGTGCGTGCATGTGTGTGCATGTGTGTGCGTGTGTGTGTGTGCATGTGTGTGCATGTATGTGTGTGTGTGTGTGCATGTATGTGCATGTGTGCACATGTGTGTGCATGTGTGTGCGTGCATGTGTGTGCGTGTGTGTGCATGTATGTGCATGTGTGTGCGTGCGTGTGTGTGCATGTATGTGCGTGTGTGTGCGTGCGTGTGCATGTATGTGCATGTGTGTGCATGTGTGTGCGTGCGTGTATGTGTGTGTGTGTGTCAGGCCCTTTTGTTGTGGCCAGTGCTCCTTTGCACTGAAGTCTTTTGCCTTTTGATGTGTGTGCTGGGGTGTGTGAGTGTGTACAGTATGTCTGGTGTTTTTTAGTCTTGGGGGGTATCCCCATAGTGTGGGCCACTGTTTGTAAACCTCCCTTTAGAGTATGTTATTGCAGGTTTATGGAGAGTGACGCGTTTATTTACACAAGTTACTGTATATTTGATTCATTCCAGATTGAAGATGATTATCTGGGGCTCTTTTTGGTTCAGGGTTATGAAAGCTAGTTTTCTTGATGGTTGCACAGAGCAAACATTCTGCAGGAGTGGCAGAAAAATGAAGACAGACTTTCTCACTGGGTCTCAGGATGAATGGGACAAAGAAAATTCCTTCAACAAGTTACAGCTTGAATGAAATGAATGATTGATGTATTTCAGTTCAATCATTTTGGGGATTTTCCCCCCTAATTTTTCCAAAATGTTTCTAGTTTTATATTTGACTACACTGCAAACCATACTGGTGACTGCTCTTGTCCACCTGCACCGACTAGAGAACTTTTACATCCGGACGCAGCCCGCTAAGTTTCGCTTTGTAACAAACTGGTTGTTTTGAACTCGTGTCGGTGGATTCAGCAAATAAATGTTTGAAGACTTTATCGGAGGAAGAGAGGAAACTAAGGAGAGCCAAAGAAGAGCAAAAGATAAGACAAGAGTCCAGAAAAGACAGTTTTTTACTGTCTGGAGAGGCTCACAGTACAGGTAGAATCCAAGATGGATGCTGGATTAGCCGTCGATAGGGGGCGCGTCACTGAGAAAATAGCAGTGGGTCTTTAACGTGACCTTGAGAGTTTTGAAAGAAGCCTATGAATAAAATGTCTTATCATTATTATCATTAAACTCTATACATGATCAAACCATTATGTCTTCAAAAGTTGGAGGTTTTTTTCCCTGGATTTTGCACCTTTATCCTCTCTGATTAAGATTCATTGTTTCATGAAAGCTCTTTCTATAAAGGACATCTGTTCACAGCACGTGCTCTCAACATGCTTTACATTTGTTCAGTTGTTCATTTTGAAACATCCAATCCTGAGTTTTGTGAAGAAGATACAAAAAAAAAAGAATCTTTTCTTCTGAACAAGGTCATATTTGTCTCTTCTCAACTTCTCCAGTTTGTTAAATCTCCTTTAAGGTGGCCAAAAGTGATGGCGTGAGTCCAGCTTTCCTACCAGCTGACCCCCTCTCTACTGTTTCTTGGTTTACCATCTCATGAATGCATGTTGTTTGAACAAGGCTTTTTATTTTGCTCGGTGCTTTTCTAAGACTTTTTTGCATCATCCGGCATGTTTTTGTTGCAGGCCGTGAACAAGCCATGACCCTAATAAGCTGATCAAGGTCTGCATCCTGGAGAGGGTGAAAATTTAGCCGTAAAAATGACATACTGATGAAAACACAGTTTCATCTGTTACATAATACGGATCACTTTGTTACCTGTAATGTAAAGCTTGCAGGGTGTAATACCAGCAAGCTAACACCGGGGGGAGCCATAGACACAGTTTTAACCTGGCAACTCGGCACTCATTCATCTGAGACACTCAAGCTACAAAGGATACAAACATTCAGTAAGAAAGTTTTAATTTAATTGAAAATAAACTGTTTTTTTGTCAGCAGAGGGGGGGAGGGATTAATATTAGGTCTCAGAGCTCATAAAGGCACCCCCTCTCTTCTCTTGTTACTGTTTGGCCCCTGAAACCTGTAATGACAACAGAAGTGCAGAACAAACACTGATCAGCCACATTAGCAGCACATCTTGTTACAGCATATTGTTCTGATGGTGACTCTATATCCTGTATTTTGGCTTCTTGCCAAGTTACTTTCATATTTTTGGAGACTTTTCACCCTTAACTCCCCCCATATGGCTAAAGTGCTCCCTCACAATAGCAGCATCCCCAATCAGGACAGCACTAGGCCCTGGAAAAACTGGACAAACTGCTTAGAAATGGCTCAACTCAACCTCCATACTCCTTAAATCTGATGACATCTTTATGAAACCAAGGCTCCACAAAGACTCCATCCCAAAACCCATAGGGCCCAAAGGATTTAGCGCTAACAGCCTGGCACCAAGACACCATGCCATGAATGTTCAGAGCTTCTTTGGCAGCATTAGGAATATCAACTCATTGTGAAGCATGTGGTCATAATGTTATGGAAGATCAACGTATATTGTAGTGAAAATAAAAATAAAAAGTCCTGTAGCAATTCTTTGATATTTCAAAACTTATTATAAACCAAACAGGTGAGCTGAAAACTGTGACGGTCAAACAATATTGAAAAACATGTTTTCTGTGATGTGCAGCGGAGACTTCAACTGTCTATAAACTGATGCCACACAGTAAAAATCCCATAATTTACTGTCCTTGCTTTTCTCCATTTTCAGACAGTGATGTTTCCACGTGGATGTTCATGTCATGTCCGTCTCTTTTCCTGCAACTCTGAGTCTTCAGCCCGCTTTGTCCGTATGCATGCCATGGCTCTTTGTGGCTGTACCCTGACTCCTTCGGTTCATCTGGTGGAGGATGAGCAGGAACAAAGCTGAGACAATGAGAGCCACTCCAGACATCAGGAAACCTGTCCCATAATTGTCCATCTTGTCAATGAAGAACCCTGAAAAGAGAAATCCATGTGTTGGTGATATGAATGATGTCATGTGTTCCTGCTTATGAACAAATCGAGGACTGAGATGGACATCAGGAAGAGTAGATTACACAAAGATTCCCATCCTAAATTATTGTGTCTCCTGAAAGAAACATAATAACAATCATATGTTACAGCCTTATTCTTAATAAGTTAATAAGACACCCATCCATCCATTTTCTGTACCGCTTAATCCATGCAGGGCTGCGGGTGGGCTGGAGCCTATCCCAGCAATTATCAGGCGAGAGGCAGGGTAGACCCTGGACATGTCGCCAGTCTATCACAGGGCCTAATAAGACACCTTTACTTTAATCAACATGTTTATTTATGACTCAGATTTAAATGAGCAAAAATAATGTGAACAGCAATCAGTGAATGCATCCAGTTGTTGGTTTAATTACACGTCCTGCTCCCAGGAGACTGAGGTTTCAATTCCATATGCAATTTGAAAGGCACAGTTTGGTTAGGTTTAGGCACCAAAACTACTTGGTTGTATTTAGGAAAGTTCATGATTCGGGCAAGCAACTTGATTTTAACGCTCCCCTGAATGAAGTGCTTGTAAAATCTCTGACCTTTTAACAAAAGCATCTGGCTCTGGACTTATTCTGCTAACAAAGACAAAATAGGAGAAAAAACCTGTTTTAAGTGGTATCAGTGTGTAATTCTAACACATTATGCACCTCCAACATGTAAGGGATAATGCCCTCCCAGGTGTCCATCATCAGAAAACAATGGATGCCGCGAAGTCCATTATTTTGTGATTATGGACACCTGGGAGGGCATTATCCCGCTTATACCACGGTCACTCATGAAGGAAATAAATATTAAATCAATTATTAATATATCAATGTTGTTTTTACTGTTAGAATCGTACGTTTTTCACAAGAAGCGGCTGAGCGGACTATTTAACATCTCTTGTTGAGACGCGTTACCAAGGCTGCAGCTGTCATATTATTGCAAGAAATGGCCATTGATGGGGAAATGTGATAGATATATTGGCATGTCCATCATAGAGGCATGTGAAGGACGGAAATTTAACGTTTATGGACCCTGACCACAGCTGGTCAGGACGTTGCGGGACGACAAAATGTTAATGTGGATGCAGCGGCGTGTCTCCACTCTACCACACAGGTTAAAGGAAACTATAAAACCAAACGTTTTGTCTCTCGTCTCGCCGTTGAGATAAATAAACTGTGAAAAATCTCACGACGGTCTAAACCAGCTCACGTTCCCCATTAGTGGGTGAACATACAACGCTTAGCGAGGTATGTTGACTTTCTGTTGCCATGGTTACCAACTGGCATTTTAGGCAGCGCAATAATTTAGAACAATCAGGCTATTTGACCGGAACTTTTTTTAACTGGGGTCCTCCATCACTTTATAACGGAGACCCTGTAGCCAATCAGAATCGAGTATTCACCCAGACCATGGTATAAGTACCTGTAATGTAGTGCTAAGAGGTTATAGTCATTTCTTGTATTTCACATACATCTGCCTTGATTCTTCCCCTGGCAGAGGGGAGAAAAATATGTGCCAAAGCAAAGTTGCCTGGCATTTAATCCCAGAGGGAAAAAGTGAACTGCAAGTCTGTCACACCTCAAGATATCAAATTACTTTTTTTTTTTACTCAACTCAAGATATCAGTTTTCATGAAAATCCATTAATGACATCACATGAGCCATCCAAACTACAAATGTGGGAATATGTGTAATTTTCTGCTCAATTGAAGCAGTTTTCCCATCTGATTTACAGCTGGATGTAGTCAGAGGGAGGACACTTTATGGCAGGGGGGTCTCTGCCAGGATGCTAGCTCAAATTGGGTGGGGTTTTTTTAGTCATTTTTTTTAGGACACATCTATTGTTATCATATAAAGTTGTATGTGAATGCAGATCACGTTCAGGTGCCAGATGATGTAATTCAGGGTTTATTAGTAGTGGAGGAGCAGAATGAGTTGATTTGCATGGATACAGGAGGGAAAATAGCATTAAAATCCACAAGAATAGACTAAAGGAGATGACTGCAAATGTATTTCCCCTGAAGGTAGCGTGATTGAAAACCTATCAAAGCCTATTTGCTGTTTGTGTTTTGTTTGCTAATTATTTAAAATTTTCATTTCTGATATGTAAGATTTTAAAAAGTTTAAAAATAGTTCTAAATTCTAATATAGAATATTTCTCCTTTGCAGTCATGTTGCCACAGCTGCTCTCACATTCTGTCAGACATAGTTTATGAAAATGTCAATAACAGAATGCAGAGTCAGCGGGGAGGAAACTCCATTTAACAAGGAAAAAAACGAGTATTTGGAAAGCAAACAGCCATGAAATTAACACAACCATGAAGCATTGTGATATTATAATTTCTGCTCTTTGAATATTAACATCTAGGATAGTGTGGGACGTACGATTGGCAAAATCCATGATTAATTGAAAAGTGGTGCAGCATGTAAGGACGGTATCAGAATCTCATTTTGTTTGAATGAGGCTCACTGGGCTGCAGTTACAATGCTGAATGATGCATAAGCACTTCCATTGTGTGACATTTAATGTGTTGGAAGAACATCACCAAAAAAAAAGGCGGTAGACACTGTAACCTTGAGATTTTCCCTAAGCTCTGCAAGTAGGGATTTTAGTATTTGTAGCATTCAGTGACTGAATGCTGCTACTTAGTGTTTATTTCTAGCTTGCAACAGAGTGGGAAGAATCACAAGGGATTCTACAGCAACATCTCAAAGCTGAATTACATCTCTTTTGATATGCACATTAGGCTGTCTATGTTTTTGCAGTTGACTATCAAAGCTCACCAGCAATTGGGGGTCCGAGCAGGCCTCCGCTGCTACGTATGAGCATGAAAAACCCCAGTGCGCTTCCAAGTCTTTGGACGCCCACAACCTCAGGCAGCACGGTGATATGGATGGCGACGGTTGCGCCGTACACCAGGCCATGAGCCGCGCTGAAAGCAACCAGCTCTGAGAAAGAGGTGGCCAGTGGGCATAGGAGTAGCACGGTACCAAGCAGAATCACTGTAACCGTCAGCTGCTGCACCTGCCAGGAGCAGAAAGAACAAACACATTTTACCTTCACATTTTCTTCCAAAGAGAACTTTTTATTTTAGAACATATTTATATTTATCAGAACATTTTCTATCATCTTCAAACTATTACTATATTGAACATACCGTCTCTACAAGTCTCAGGTTTGCCAACCAGCCAAAAAACACTCTCCCAAAAAGGTCCAACACTGCAGAGATGGACATGAGTGCAGCTGCCTGGTACTCCTCAATCCCCTTACTGCGAGCGTATGGAACCAGGAACAAAGATGGAGCAAAGAAACCCAGAGCAGCAAATACCCCGAACATAGAATAGACCATGAATCGGGCATTTGTGATGAGGGTATAATCTACATACTTAAGGATTGTGGTCCTTATTTCTGTCCTCTTTGAACTGTTTGTGTAGTCTTTAGTCAAGTTAGGTATCTCCTTAGGGTCTTCAAGACATGTCCTAGTTGTGTCTTGATCAGATCCTTCTGAAATGTTAAGTTCTCTCTCTGTTTGAAAGCTTGGCTTGATATCCTCCAAGTCCTCTTTTGAAAGCAATTGCAGAGACAAGCCTTCCTCCTCTGCTTTGATTTCATTTGCACAAGTAACATCTCTTGTGGCTTTTAGGGGTTTCAGCAGCATACCGCACACACACAGGTTAAGCTGCAAGCCCCCCAGGATTAGCAAAGCACCTCTCCAGGAGAAGCAGTCAATCAACAGCTGGAACAGAGGTGTGAGGATGAAGGTAATAATGCACTCTCCAGAGCTAGCCAAGGCATTTGCCATTGGACGTTTTTGCTCAAAGTACATGCCGAGCATGGTCACTGTTGGAGTCCAGGTTAATGCATAGCCAAAACCTGCAACAAAGAAGTGAAGAACATATTCTGTGTGCATGTCTTGAGCGCGCTTTGTCTCTGTGCATGTGTGAAAGTTATCACTTACCATTTAGGAAACCTACTGTTAGGTAGAGTTCAACCAGGTTACGCGCAAAAGCCCCCAGAACAACGCCTGTGCTGCACATCAGTCCTCCAACTATTACCACAGAACGATGGCTGTAACGTGCACTCAGTCCTGATGCTACGGGAGCTGCAGACGGACAAACAGAACAAATTAGCCCGTGAACATGTTCACTATGTTTAAAAATGCAGTTCAATTCTATAACTTGGTGCTTGGTGGTCTTTTAAGATGCAGTAGGGAGACACCTAGTGGTCAGAAAAGAAAGGAGCAGGAGTTTGTGCTTAGTTGAATGCAGGATTGAACATCAAGGTAAAAAGGTTGGAGGGCTTTTGAAAGAGTAACTAATGTGACTGAAACTGCGGTTTTTCAAAATATTGCCATGATAGTCTCAAGTCAAAGTTTTATATTAAAGAGTTAGGAAGTATAAAAAAAAGGAACTGGTGATAGTTACCCACAATGTGAATGGTAGCCACCGCAATAGAGGTGATCCATGATGTTCCTGCAGCTGTGGTTTCAAAGTATTGGTGTATATCAACATAAAACACACCAAAAGCTTTAATCACCCCAAAGGTCAGACCAAAGACAAGGAAGCAAGAGAGCAGGATGAACCAGGCGTAGCCCCCATCGGTGACTGCTGATGGTTCCACAGCTCCTTTTCTCCTCCGAGCCTTCGCTGGAGGGTCCATGTTGACTTGCACTGGTTTCTGCAACACTAAAATATCTAAAGAAAGACAGAAATATGTTATTTCCTTTAATCAATTGCAAGAATCACAAATTGTAATGTCATTTAGGCCTACCCCTTGGCCTTATCCCTCCATTTTGCCTGCTGCCATATGTAGGAAGTTTTCTGTTTAAGGACTGTGGTCATGCAGCTCGGGATAACTGACATCTACTACTCAATAGCCAAAAGAAACAGGACACCTTATTTTGCACGTCAGACTGCACAGGCAGGTCAGGTGCCAAGTAGGGCTGAGGAGGGGAATTTGTTTGCTTCCAAGTCTGTTTTTAGTTGTCTGGCATTTATAAAATATGTTATGAGGTGAAGGGTTAATTTTAAAGGCATCATAGCAATAAGAAGAATTTTTTTTTTTTTTTAGAAAAAAGTAAAAATTCATATTTGGAGGATGTTCTGGGAACAATCCAAATGAATGGATAACAAAGGTAACACATTTCAATCATCATTAATGAAGCATTAGAAACGTGTGACTGCATTTATCTGCTTGTATTCTCATTTTCTTCTTCAGTCTTTATTATACAGTTTAAGACGTTTTATGAGCAGCTCTTAGGCAATAACAGCATGCCGGGTGTGAGAACTATTAAAATGTCGTGATCAAGTTACATCCCAGTCTCAACTCTCCGCTCTGTTATGGAGTTATGTTCATGTTTATTATGTAATCAGATGAGGAGATTTGAGACTTACTGTAGACTCTCTCCTGTTTTAAAGGGAAAGGGACATGACAGCAAGGCTCTACATGAAAACTACATCATGAATTTAAACCTTACAAAAATGGAATATTTTAAAATTTGACCCTGTTATTAAACTAAAACTGTCCTGTCCTAGAGACGATGTCTTTTCCTGAATCTTCCAGCATGCACCGTTTCATCGTCTCAGCACCAAAAAGCTGAATAAACCTCACCGGTTAGAACACAGTGAGGTAAAAAAAGAAAAGAAAAGAAAGTCCTATCTGATCTTTATCCGCTCAATTAGAAGAAAGAGAGTATCTGAAAGTGACTCACTCATCAGATCATTAACACGGTCAACAATTAAATCTTTAACCTCTGCTCTAGCCCCCTTCAGACTGCTTTCACTCCTTTACCTTCTCTTAATAACAATGCTGTACATCTAGTTTAGCTTTTTCAGTTTTCTGCTCTGCTCTGCCTCCTTCTCATTCCTCATCCGTCTGCTTCCGCTGTAACTCCAACCATTCCTTCCGTTGTTCAAAGGTTAAACTACCTCAGCAAGGCATCACAGTACCTCCTAGGCTGTGAGCAGGCGGGCCACAATTCACTCCCTTCTTCAAAGCAGCTTTCACCCACTCTTTAAGCTTCTTATCTGCTACTTATAATGCTCTGCAAGTTCCAGGAGCTGCTCTGGGCTACAAGGCAGCCTCCAAGGGAGCCTGAATGAAACAATCAATATTTGAAGACAATTATAATAGAACAAAAAAAGAGAAGAAATTCACAACTGAAGCCAAACCTGGAACAGCAAACAGGAAACCTGCTCCTCTAGCTATGCTAACCCCAAATAACTAACTAGATAACTCACTCCTAGTCTTTGTGCTGTGAGGTGCAGGAGGTACTTGCACTCAAAACCAACAGGGTAAGTAGAGCAACCAGAAAACTGGTGAGCTAACCCCAACCCCCAGCCACAGAGGTGCTACATGCTAATGACTCTACCCTTTCACTGCCATTTAAAGGTAAACACCACAAGTCCCCTAGGGGACTCGCTGCCAAGGCAAAAAGGTGAAAAGTACTCCTGCCACAACATACAGCATAACACATGCATGCAGCCAATCACAGAACAAACCAATCAGCTACTTTCTCCCAAGACAAATAAACCTGTGGTCCAGTCAAATAATAGTCTTTTCTTTGTGGTCTCTGTGTGATTACAATAGGCTGGAAGCAAGGAAGTAGCAACCATGATAAAAGCGGATCGGATTCAGATCAGAGCAATGTTGACAGGTCACAAAAGAACGTGGACTTAATTCCCAGATAAATGGCGATAATCAAGTAGAGTTCAACAACTTGGTACTATGTTGAAGTTATTAAGAAACATTTGGGTCAAGACATTGTTTCATATAAAAACAGAGACTAAGGAGGCTGCCCCCCTTTTCTCTTCTCTGATTGGCCATCTTCAGTGGCCGGAGTGGACACCACCCCCCCATCCTGCAGGAGCTTTGCCAAAGTTTTTGTCTAAATTTGTATTCATAGCAGAGATATACAGAAAGGTGCAGGAAGAGTCATCAACCTTCGAAGCACAAATGCTGTTTTGTTTTGTTTTGGGTCATTTTTTATTCAGATACAAATGTGCAAAAATGACAGAGAAAAGTCATGTTATGTACTTAACCACAGGGACCCAGACAGACCGGCCCATATACGATCATTCATAAATCTTTATTCTTCTTTTAATGTGAATATCAACTGTGCAACTCCAAAAACTACTAAAACCATGCAGAGTTAGCAGGAATCAATGAGAGTAGGCATGTTAGATACTTCTAAAAAGTGTCATACCGTGTAACTTTTGGCCACTAGAGGTGCTAAACCAGTAACTTCCCACATGACACTGTCGCAAAATGAAACAGTCTTTCTCTTTTTGGCTTCTCAGACACCGTTTTCACCTTCTTACTTCATTCAGCCATGACAAACTTTTGATTGAAAAGGAAGAAAACGTAGCACAAAGCAGAGATCTCTGTGTTCATGGGGGGGGGGGGGGGAGCTTAAAGCAAAGCGCTCCAGGTCACATGATCCCACGAGAGACGGATCCGCTCCTGCAAAGTTACAATGTCTTGTTTCTAAAGAGGCCCCCCCTCGGAGCGTCGACACGCGTCAAGCACTACATGACCCCAGAAATCATCCAGTATTACTCACATTAGGTTCATATTTGGGTCAAAAGTTACACGGTGTCCCTTTAATAAAATAAACATCTATACTGCAGCACAGTGATGAATATTAGAGCAGCATTTATCCTACTTTGTGTTTCTATGTTCCTGGAGATGTTACTGTATCTCAACCGGGTTCAACTAGAGATTTTACAGAAGACTTTTGGTTTCTTTAACATGATGATTCAGTCAGGTGCAGAATTATTGGATTCTCCGATAGAAGCAAACAGCTGCATCGGTGTTAACGTGAGGACAAACGTGTAGGCTAAATAAAAAACAACCTTCATAAGTGTTTCATTTCTGCATGTTATCCATGAACACCTGCGCAGAAGCTGCTCCAACACATTTAGACCCAAAACTATCAGCCAACAGAAAATCTGCTGACTCACTCTTAATGTTGATGAATCATAACAAGTATCATCTTCTCACTTTCAATTAGACAGAAGTAAATTTAGATTCAATACCAGTCAACCAACCAGTAAACCAACCAGTGAACTAACCAGTGAACTAACCAGTGAACCAACCAGCTAACCAACCAGTCAACCAACCAGCTAACCAACCAGTAAACTAACCAGTTAACCAACCAGTTAACCAACCAGTCAACCAACCAGTCAACCAACCAGTCAACCAACCAGTGAACCAACCAGTCAACCAACCAGTCAACCAACCAGTCAACCAACCAGT
>JBBBVU010000010.1:32073081-32084432 GCA_037177055.1 Atherinosoma microstoma
GGAGGGCGGCCATCTGCCTCGACCGGTTGGGTTGGAGAGGACAGAAAGAGAGACAACAGACATCATATTTGATCCAGAAACAATATATCAAAACCAAAGCAGTAGGAACACATACAAAGAAAACTAGCTGAGAGGATCCATTGGTAGATATACAGCTAGATGCCAACACAGTGACTGTGACAGCACGCTGAATATACAGAGTGGAGACGTTTAAAGAAGAGTAGTCATGCAGATGCCACTCTGCCTGCACAAAGGTCAGTAGCGTCCTCCCACCACCCATCCACACACACCCACACACCCTCCCACCCACACTGGCCGACCCTCTCAACACATATACCCCCCCACACACACACACACACTCACACACACTCATACCCTCCCACCACGCATTCACACACTCACACACCCTCCCCCCCACACTCGCCCACCCTCTCAACATATATACCCCCCCATACACACTTACACACACTCCTACCCTTCCTCCACCCATCCACACACACCCACACACCCTGCCCCCCACACTCGCCCACCCTCTCAACACATATATCCCCCCCACACACACTCACACACACTCCTACCCTCCCACCACCCATCCACACACACCCACACACCCTCCCCCCTACACTCGCCCACCCTCTCAACACATATATCCCCCTTTTTTTGCGAAATATCATCACTCCCTCAGGTCGTCTGGAAGGATGTTCCACAGGCGAGGACCATAAAAACTAAAAGATGCATCTCCATGCCTTAGTCCCCACCTTAGGAATAAATAAGAGACCAGCCCCCAACGATCTGACAGGTTCTGGGAGGCTCATAAACTAAAAGCAAGTGGGATAAATACAACTTTAAGAGCTTTAAAAACTAATAAAAGTATTTTAGAATCAATTTGGAGGCACACAGGAAGCTGAAGCAGAGGTTGTAAGAGCAGTATGAGCTCTTTAACATTTAATATGCTAGTAGAGGATTGTAGAGTCTGAAATTTAGCATTTCGGTTTTTTTACAATATCTTTGAGCACATGCTCTAATTTTGGGGTTAACTTGGAGGGAAGACAGTCTTGTTATAAATCTTTCCCTCCGCAGACTGACGGACTAATTATTCGGAAATGTCATAGCTCTTCTCAGACTGATGGACAGCAACACTCACTGATGCTGACTTAATGCATTTAACAACAAGCGGTTGGCTGTTGACTTGTTGAGGGTGCACGTAGTTTTTCATGCACTTTTTTTCCGTTGTGGTGCAGTATTTGTTAAATGAATAATGACATGAAATAGTTTAACTAGTCAGGTGTTGTTAACTTGATGCTCTACCTTATTTTAAGATCTGATGAAGACCAGGTAATTGTTTATCATGCCTTTAACGGTAAAAGCTTAGAAATGACAGGCCTCCAGACAGTACTGTGACCATAATATGGCAAATAGCCTGAATTTGTGAGACTTTGGAACAGAAATTTCCGTAATAAAAAACGAATTTTGACTTTAACACAACAATCAGGCCATTACTGAGAGGAAAATAAAGGTGTTCCGACAGCTGTGGCGGAGCCCAGAACTCGTGGAACAAATGATTCGACTGCAGCTTATTAACGGTGTGAACTCTGGGTGACTGCTCACCTATTTGCAGAGAAGGAAAGTACACAACGCCATTTGCTGTTAGAACCTGGCTGACCCTTTCACTCAGTTCATTATAATAATCATGAATGATTCATAAAGTTATGGTGTGCAGATGCAGATTCTGAACACTTTGACCGAGCTCATCCTGTGGCTTTGTGAAGCTGTGGATATCTAATAAAGTCAGATGTGAGTTTGGTGAGTCTAATCTGTTACTGTCTTTATTTTCTTTGCAGTAAATTAAAACATTTGATCCATTTCATGTTAATTTCGCCCTAAAATCTTTTTTACTTTCTTGGAAAATTGTTTTTTTTTGTTTCAGATGATCCAACTAAACCATGCAATTTGTATTTTGTGTTATAGTGAATGGATAAATCTTTTGGTTCCACTACTAGTCTCTATTCCATCCAGTTTCTATACCAGCTCACTCCAATGCAGGGCAGCTGGAGCCTATCCCAGCAGCTACTGGGTGAGAAGCAGGATGCATGCTGGACAGGTCACCAGTTCATTGCAGGGCCAACAAAGAGCAACAAAAAAGCAGTCATGTTCACACATGTACTCACCACACTGGAAGAGCAAGGCTTGAACTAGGATCAGTCTTCCTGTTAAGCTACAGCGTAAAGTAGCGCACCCCTGTAGCCCAGTAAGTCTCTAGTAAAGAACCAAAATACCACTTAATTTTATTTATTAAGAATAATTCACATTTCTACTGCAACATCATCGCAGGCTGTTTCAAAGCTGATCAATTATATCAGATATAATATCATTTAGGGGTTGATAAGCTGGTATAGAAAATGGATGGATGGAGTAAAGACACCCCCCAATTAAAGGATGAGTAGTTGAGAAAACTTAAGTAAGGCAAGAAAAGTAAACTCAAACAATTCTTATAACTCATTTGTCTTGATTTTAAGTCAGAAGATGTGTTTCATTTTAATTCAACAACAACAATTCATCTAAAAAAAAAAAAGATCTAATTATAGAATAAAGCCCCACACCACTTGGGAGAAGAGTGTGGCTGCACAGTGGTGCTGTGGTTAGCAGCACAGCTTCACAGCAAGAAGGTCTCTGGTTCAACCCTTGGCTGCAGACTCCCTGTGTATGTGGGTTCTCCTCGGTACAAACACATGCATTATAGGTTAATTGGTCACTTTAAATTCCACCTAGAAGTGAGTGTGAATGTCTCTTTTGTAAATGTGTGTTTTATGTGCAAGTCTTTAAAGTGCACATTAAAAAAGTTTTGAACATGCATTTTCTTTAAAAAAATATATTCATTCAACATTGATCTGAGAGAGGGAACACCACTCCAACAAATATTGATTGAAAAGGTTAGTAATAGAGTTAATAATGAGATATAAAGTATGTTTATTGGAATTTTATAGGACACTTTGGGGTAGCTATGCAGGCATGACATAACAGGAGGGTTTATTTTCTTACAGCTTGCCTCTAAAAGAGCTGGAATGCACTGTAAAAAAGAAGTCTAGAAAATAATGAACAACTTGCAAATGATTATATTTCAAATTGAAAATAACAAAAAGAAACTAATCAAATGCCTCGAACGTTTAACCGAACTAAAGCAGCTGTCTGTGACGGCAACACGGCTATATAACAACAACAACGTTTGATGTGCTCGTGCTCACGCAGACATTTGATAATTCAGTAAATGTGTTACTTCATTCAGCATGAGAAAATCTAATTATGACAACCTCAGTGGAATCAAAGCTTTGCAGACCCACTGTGATATCTGGCAGCCCCCCTAAGGACGAACCCCGGTCTATAATATCATTAAAACTTTGTATTAAATGCCTTGTGATCTTCAGACCCCTGAGGCAGCACTGCATTAAAAACAGAACATTCAGATTCTGCATGGATTCAGGAACATGAATGCAAGTTAAAGATTTATTGTAAGTCACCGCTCTAACCCACGGTTACCCTTTCTAAGGTTGGGTCCTCCACCTGGCAGGTCCCAGACTGGAATAACCTGCCTCTAAATATTAGATCTTCACCATCACTGGAGCATTTTAAACCATAGCTGTCTTAGTCATAGTTGTTTTGGCTGTTTTGTTTTAATCATCGTATTGTTTTTATTTTTTATTGCATCAGTGTCATGCATTTGATTTATTTTAGTTATATTTTAGTTCGTAAAGCACTTTGGGCTGCATGTGTTGTTGGAAACGTGCTATATAAATAAACTTGACCTTGACATATGCAGCATCATGGCTGCTCCGAGGATTGTGTTGTCCTGGATAGAGATTTATGAAGTTGCTCCTGGGATCTGATGGAGCTCCTCCTCCAGTTTGTGGGTCACAGCCCTGAGTGCAGTGATTACCACTAGCATTAAATATATATATAAAACATTACATTTGAAATAACAGAAATATTAATGTATTTTGTAGCTATCCACATGCATTAATCAAAGCCCAGACAGGTGAAATCTGACTAGCACCCTCCACCTGCACAAACCTGCCGGAGTTTGTGACTAAATGAACACAAAGGATTTGCAGACAAAGAAGTCAGAACATGAAACGACATGGACTGAGATCGCTGTCATGCTTACGTGTTAGAGCTGAAGCTGCACCTCTGAGAGAAAGAACGAGACAAAAAGAGTGAATGTAGAATTTTTAGTTGCCTGGTGCTAAATCTGTCAGAAATTCTCTCTGGATCAGGGTTTTCTGGGCAGTTGTATTCTATCAAAGGTCAGCTGTCTATAGCTAAATGTTTGTTGGCCACAAGTGAATAAAAAAGTCTTCTTTTTTATAAAACTTGGGGAGAAAAACTCTGCATGAAACAAAAACTGCAAAGCTGTTATTTTCTCACTGTGTGTCCCCTCCCTCCCTCCCTCTTTCCCTCCCTCCCTCCCTCTCAACATGTCCTCAAGGTGATCTTGCACCATTGTACAGCCAGAGCAGGTCAGTCAGCATCTGGACTGTTGGTGGTACAGCCTAAGCAATTTTTGGAAACTACTTCCACTCTGTGGATGCAACATACTACAGAATTCACTCATAAGTCTGCAGCACATGTTTGATTAAAATATATTTGAGTAGTAGTCATGAAAATAATTGTACACGCTGTAAATCATTTCAGACCGAGTCAGATCTTGACCACAGGGATTTCCTGACAAATGGACTCTGTAAACATGAAAAATGGCAGCCCTGCATGCTTCCATGGAAGCTACTGGTTGAAAGAAAGATGAAATTAGGCATGAAACTGCCATATAAGAGGCATTTGTTATTCTGTCCTCATATTGCCAGAATAAGCATTTACTGTGATGGAGAGGCTGACAGACTTTCATCACCTTCTTTTATCACACATGCTGGGAGATATTGAGGAGGCAGATATGCACTTTGTGGAGACATGCATAGGAAATATCCTTATAGTCTCTAAACTCTTTTTTTTGTCATCTTTTCCACCTTTTATGTCCTCCCATCCATGCATGCGACACAGCCTCTCCTTCATTTTCCTCACAGTCAAATCTGCCCTTCTTCTCATCTCCTTGTCTTTCCATGCTCTTGACTCACCCACTCCCTCATTTCCTCCTGTCCTCCAACCCTCCAGCCATCAGTTATCTCCCTCAGGGCAAGGCAGGGGAGAAAACCTTTACCCTTGCTTCTCAAGAGCACTGCTAACATCTGTGTCTACATTTTCGCTTTCCCACTGAGGAAGGTGACACACAGTAAAGTCATTGAACCAAAAAACATTATGCAGACAGATGCAACTCCCAGGAGAAGCCTAATGTATGGGTTTGGTATTTTCTTTTTGATTCTTACACATTTATCTTATCTACGTAGACTGCACCAGACCAATGCACCAATCATAGCTTTAACATTGTCTTCCACCCCCTAGTTAATATTTATTAACCAATATCTGCAGACAAATGCAAAAATCCAGGATTTTTCATGGTCTTCTTGTTTCATGCCGGTAATATTTGTTTGGCTACATACAGGTAAACATGTGCTGAGGTAAAATGTTGAGAATATTTCTCATTACTGGACAACACGTTAAATTTTTGGGTTTACTTAATAGTAATGATGGATTTTATTTCTAAAGCACTTTACACTGTAGGACAATCTCAAAGTGCTACAAGAAAATCACAATAAAAAGAAAATATAGAACAATTAAAATCACATCAACTCAGCCAATAAAAGCAATTTAAGAATTAAAATATCTCTTAAAACGGACGGTCGTGAGTCTGTGGATGCTCTCCCTCACGTTGTCGGGGAAATTCCTCTACAAGTGAGAAGCAGTGGAGCAGAAAGCCCGGTCCCCCAGGATTTTTAGTCCCGGGGGGAGGTGATGGTGGGTGTTTGAAGAGAGTAGTTGATGATGATGTGGAATATGGGAGAAGTTCTGTCAGATTTTGGGGGCATCGCCATGGATGCATTGGAAGTTGAGGAGAGAGACCTTAAATTCAGTCTGAGTGGAGACGGGGAGCCAGTCCAGTGGGTGGAGGATGGGGTTGATGGGCTCATATTCCAGTCTGGACGAGACAACGGTGTGGACGAGCCTCTCGGCATCAGGGAGGGTAAGAGTGGGACGGAGTTTGAAAATATTTCTGAGGTGGAAAAAGGCTGTCCAGAGCAAACAATGCTGGTTATAGTAAATGTTCAGATTCGGTGTGGAGTGCCGTGTATCGGTTTTCATGTAAGGTTGTGTGTCATCAGCGTAGCAGTGGAATAAAATTCCAAAGCGGCTGATGACTTGACCAAGGGGGAGCAGGTACAGAGTGAAAAGAATGGGACCAAACACAGATCCCTGAGGAACCCCACAGGTGACACTATGAGACCTGGATGTTGAGTCACCCATGGAGAAATCTTCTGTTCTTTCAGAGACGTAGGATCTGAAGCAGTGTCGCTGAGTCCAACGGTGTTTGTGGTGCTTGTTTAATGAGCCCGTATTTAGTTCATCATTTCCCTTTAGACTTCTATTACTGTTCTCATGTTGCAATCATGTAATTCCTATATGAATTTATGAGTTTGAACTCAACGATAAACTAAGCGATCATTGGCTCGGTGCATCAGTCAGAGAATCTGTCATCTTAGAGTTGCTACCATTAAGAATTACATGGTTTACATCAATATGTTGAGAAAACATCCAAATAAATTCAGATACTGTAAATGAAGAATGGGGCTGCACGGTGGTGTGGTGGTTAGCACCGCAGCCTCACAGCAAGGAGGTCACTGGTTCAAGCCTCAGGCAGAGTTTGAGCCAGAGGGGTTGCTGGTTTGAGCTGGAGAGGGGTTCGAAGTAGTGACCTTTCTGTGCAGAGTGTGCATGTATGTGGAATCTCACCGAGTACTCCAGCTCTCCGCAGTCAAAAGTCAATGTAAGTTAATTAGTCAATCTAAATTCTCCCTAGGAGTGAGTGTGTGTGTGACTGGTTGTCTGTCTCTCTGTGTTGGCCCTGCGATGGACTGGCGACCTGTCCAGGGTGTACCTTGCCTCTCGCCTGATAATTGCAGTAATAGGCTCCAGCCCCCCCGCAACCCTGAATTGGACCAAGCGGTACAGAAAATGAATGAATAAATTCAGATAAATGAAGAAGCGCTTCCTTTATGCGCTCTTTTCCCAGGCATGGGCGTTGTACTATGCAACTATCAAAGACAGAACAAGCACATTGAAGACATGCTTTTCTTCAAAATGCCACAATATGAAGTGAAGCATTCTGCAAAGCTTTGTAAATAAGCCCGCCTCATTCATGTAAATCCCCATTTCCAAATTTTGTGATCTAGAAAGGAAACTAATACATATGCAACCCAGCCAGATGCGAACATCACTCTTATGTGTGCTAACTGAACTCAACAGCCATGCAGTGAAGCAATGCAGACAGGGATATAATTCCAAGATATTCTGTAATCTTGATGCGTGTTTTCTTTGACTTCCAGCATGTAACTTATTATAATCGCAGACTTAATGTCAAGCAGCTCTGCGTACGTTGACGTTATCTTGGCATATTCCTCACAAAGGTGACCTTAGGTTAAATCCCCATCAGCCACTTTCTATGCATTGTCCAATAAAACCAGAAATCATCGAGCTTACAGGCACCACAACATGCAGATAAGCCGGAGTTTCACAGCCGTCAGTGCTGGTCAGTAATGGAGCGTAAACCTTATGGAGCGTGAAATATTACAGACACTCTACCCTCAACAGAAGTAACGATGATGGGAAGAAATTGGTTTGGTGCTGATGGCTGTGAGGGTTGTGATCCATTTCATCAATTTCACGTCTTTCATCGTCTACATCCTCATCATTATCAACCCCTTCCTGCCCACATTCCCTGTCCATCAGACTATTTATGAGCTTCTGACTGGCTGTGCAGTACCTGCAGCCTCGCTGTGTCATAATCTTCTGTCCACATGAAAGACGTTATAATTACCCCACCTGAGAGCGGGGGAATGGGCTCCACCAAAAGATTAATGGTCCGAGAAGCTGCTATAGAGTTCCAGTTTTCAGTTTATCTGCCAGGCTGGATGTAGCTTCATTTAAATCCAAATTGAGACGTAACAAACTTAGAGAGAAAGGCATAAAAGAGCTCTTTTTTATGAAATTGATTAAAAATGTTCTGCAAACTGGGAGACCAGTGAAGGAGAGGGTATTGACCTCAATCAACTTTTGAGCTAATTCTGTGAAGAATGGTGGGATTGATTGTGAATGTGAAGATGATTCAGACGAGCCGGAGTAATCGTTGACGGTTGGCCGGGGAACAAGCTCGCAAGGACAGTGGAGTTTATGTTAATAAGGTTGCAGGGAAGCTTCCCTGACAGCTGCTTCTGTCGGGCTTGTTTGTCTTGTTGATGAGAAAGTAACTGACGTGTGCACGTGTGTGCATGTGTGGGTGGGTGCATGGATGTATTTTGTATGAGTGAGCTACATGTGTGATCTTACATGCCGATGACTGAATAGAAGAGAGAGCAGCAGAGTGTTGCTGAAGCAATCGTGGGGTGAAAGAAGCCGTGGGCTGCAAACACACACAATCACACACCTGTCTTACCCAGAGAACACATGGGTAAACAAACAGGGGTGAAAAAATGCAGCGTATTCACTCTCAATTTGAGGGCCAGATGTGGCCCACTGACAAGGTGGATAGTTCTCCCTGAGCCCGGACTCCCCCCCCCCGCTCAGCTGACTCATCAGGAGGAAGGTGGGAGAGAAGGAGAGGAAAGAGAGGCAGAAATAAAAAAAGTTAGTGGAACAAAAATCTGGAAAGTTAAACTCTAATCACATAAACTTGACATATAGATTAGCATCATTTTAATTGGTGTTGAGATGGTCAGTATTATTACCTGAAAGCATGAAGGTTTGTGGTTTAAATGTGAGCGTGGCCTCTCTGAGCAGAGTTTTCATGTTTTACCTGAGCATGCAAGGGTTTTTTTTCAGCTGGGAATTTCCTTCCTGGGAGAATATTTTTATTTCCTTACACTGCTCAGGTTCAGGTTTATACCCAGAGGTTCATTTGTCTTGCAGTGACATTATCTTTATTTATACATTCATACAAATACTTAAAGGGACTCTATGTAGTTGCTTAGTTTTTGAACTAGCGACTGTCATCTATGGGTCTTAGCGGAACTGCAGCCTTCACGGTAAGATCGTGCATGACACGAGACGAAAGGAAGACGAAAGGATGTTTGAGAGAATAAAAAGTTAATTAGACCTAACTGGAGTAATATATAACTGATAACAATATTACCACAAAAATCGCAATCTTCAATATATATCCTTAAGGAGGCCCTGCTGGGTTAGAACGGCAAACGTGTGTGTGTTTACTTCTACACTTTCACAGCTTATATATCATACAGTCATCACACTCCAACATCATCTCCAGCTTATTATTCTGCGTTCAATAAAAGCAAACCTTTACAATATTTACCTTTTTCATTAGATACTATTTTACAGTACTTGTACTTGCAGTACTCCTGCTACTACAACAATACTTTTACTTGTTAGTACTAGCAGGTAAAGGAGAAAGAATGACTACACGATGTACATACACATGTTTATTTCTAACAAAATCCCTAAAAAGTAGCAAAACAATGCCCTTGATCATTGACTGAACTAACACTATGTACAGACGTAGCAAACAATCTGCTGTGACCATGTGCTGTATACGCTCTGCACGGAGAGAAGCTATCTACTTCCATTGCAACAGAAAGCTACCTGACGCACTTTACGCCAGGAAACTGACAGTTCGGACCGAACTGCTCTCTATTGTAGCGACTGTACAGGCTGATAGCGGCAGGTCAGGGCTCATTCTACACATCACGGCATTGCTGGAGCAGATATGGGGTAGAAACACTGTCATTTCAACATTTCAACAGGACTGGGACAAAAAGAAAATCAGCCCAGGCATATATTAAGATTCCTACACAATTTAAATATCCATACTTTGCATACGATGGTGGGTCCAGTCCAGCCCACATATGATTCACACAACATGGATCTTTATGCTTTATGTGAATATCAACCGGGCAACTCATTAAAACCGCTGTGACTTAACAGGAATCAGTGACAGTAGAAATGTTAATTACTTCCAAAAAGTGCAACATTTTCTTGACAAAGCAAAGAAAAAAAGACACAAAGAAGGTTAAAAATAAAAAATGAAGTACAGTTAAAGTTAAAGTTAAATCTTTAGCCATCAAATAGAAGTTTTTCTAAGACATAAACTTCATGGACAATTTCTAGCCATTGTTGACGTGGTATGTTTGTACTCAACTTGGTCAAATAAAGGTCCTCACTTCTCACAACATTAGAAAAGATTACCCAGCTACATCACTTAACAGGTATTTGGAATTTTATATCCTAAAATATTTTTGATTGTGTCATTTCCATTAGTCCAGAATGGGTTTGTCTGTGGACACTTTCAGGAAATATGTGACTGGTCGGCTTCCAGACTCCCACATTGTCCATGTTGAACTGCAGAGTGTTTGCTTTTTTAGTTTTGGTGTTATAAAGAAACGGGTAAGGTTTTTCCTCCATGATAAGGAGATGGTAGTTGTATGAGTATGTCTCACAGTCTTGCTCTTTTATTTGTATATTCAGCTCAGTTTCCCACGTTTCCTTAATATAGAGAGTAGATTCCTTCCTGCAGTCCACCAGTGCTTGATAAAAAGTAGAGACA
The DNA here is from genome assembly GCA_037177055.1 of Atherinosoma microstoma. Lineage (NCBI taxonomy): Eukaryota > Metazoa > Chordata > Actinopteri > Atheriniformes > Atherinidae > Atherinosoma > Atherinosoma microstoma. Next base: position 32,083,796 of record JBBBVU010000010.1, read on the forward strand.
GTCCTAGACTTGGAGTTTTGTCTGATTATTATATTAAAGCAGTATTTAGTTTAGGCACAGGGACCACAGGGAAAGGGGGGGGGGGCGCTGAGATTTATGAGATAATGGACCATTCAGATCAATAAATAAACTGCGTTGGCCCACCAGTAAAATGCCCGGTGCGTCCAATGGCCAGTCCGTCCCTGGATCTGCCAAAGATTCGATTATTTCCTCGCCTCCTGACACAGATTCTCAACTAATCCGAGTTTTCAAAGTTGTACTGACACGCCCAGATAATGAAAGTCAAATAACTTCTGCATTTACATGTTTAACCAGGCCCAGGCACCCTGTAAACTCCAAAACTCCCACTCCCAAACTTTTATTCATTTGCTTTTAGTCCAGGCTTACCTTTTCATTTTCATCGCCATGGAGACACATTCCCACAATGCAACTCACGGGCAGATGGGCATAATTATTATCCTGTCACTTTTATCATTTGCCTTTATTGCATTTGGAGTTTAATTTCAATGATATATTTTTATTACATAGTACTTTAATTGTTTTTATACTGCTGCTGAGTCGTTACAATTTCCCTTGGGATCAATAAAGTATCTATCTATCTATCTATCTATCTATCTATCTATCTATCTATCTATCT
>JBBBVU010000010.1:32204820-32215946 GCA_037177055.1 Atherinosoma microstoma
TTGAGCGAGTGGAAGCATGTAGATGTTGAACAGCAGTGGCCCCAGAATGGAGCCTTGGGGAACTCCACAGGTTATTTAAGTTCATAAAACATTCAACTTATTAAAGTTCTTATCAAGAGGATTTTACGTATCTGATTCCTTTTATATTACAAGCAAAGATTTTTACATGTGAAATAATCATTTATTTTTCATATTCCTGAAGGTAAATTGTGGGATCATTTACAAAGTGATGCATCCGGTGAAAATTTTATTTGAAGGTCACAGGTACGTCAGTCTCACCACATCTAAAGAGAAAGAATTCATCTTCATTTGCTGCTTGTACCATCAAAACATTCCCTTCAGTGATGAAATAAAAACATTATGCAGCGACGGAGGAACTTTTTCTTAGAGACAAACTGAAAAATGAGACGGTGGCTTTTATCTGGTTTGTCAGTTGTAGCCACTCCATGCATCCCAGCGAGCCATTAGGGCGATAGACCTTCTCCACACTTTCAACTTCACTCGTGCATTCGGCCGGTTATCTTCAAGAATTGGTTTATTCTGTTTTTTCTCCCTTCACACCAGCTCGCCGCGCACCCTGTCCTTCCGCCTCTGTCCCGGCTCTGCATGTACTTCCCTTCATCCAGACATGCACAGCGGTTGCAGAGCTGCATATTGAAAGGATATGCGGTCTCACTTCATGAAGCTGTGAGTCTCATTTAAATAGAGGCAGCAGCTGGGCTGATACACAAGCCTTGCCTAGTGAATCTATGCTCGACTTGCTCCTCACGACTAAGGGGGGGGGGGCTGACAATGGTGTGACAAATTGCGTTTTCTTATTTTCATTCAGCTGATTTATTCCTTCCCTCTGTATTGCCATCCAGCAGTAGCCCCTCTACCCACTCCACACCTCTGCCACTCCCTGATCCGGTTTCCCGTCTCGCTCGCTGCTTCGCTTGCAGCAGCGGTAATGAGAGATGTTAATTGGCCTTTAGGAGGTTGGATAGAAATGGTGACAATGACAGGATTGGGTAGAGGGGGGTGTCTTTCCCACTGAAAATATGAATCTTTCCCACTGAGAGTTCTCTTTATCTCAACAGCAGGCAAATAAAAAAAAAAAAAAGTGAGACTTTCCACATGGAGGCTTTCATTTCACCGACACCTTTCATGCACTCGAGTTACTCCGAGGTCATACGTTGATACCGGGCACCATCAGAGAATTGAGCTGATTTGCATTCTTAGGGAATGAAATTGAAATTGGACCAATGTGAATGCAGTGATTGGCACTGTGATTCATTGTCTGCCCAAAGATATTTTCAGATATGTTCAGATGGATGTTCAGAGTGAAATGAGGGAGAATCAGAGTCCAGTATCTGGTCTGGATGATTGTTTACATGGACGCCTGGTTGAATCTCTTTATATTTAATGTTAATGTATGTCCGACAATAATATTACAACCATTCTGATGATTTTTTATTAAAAAAAAGAACATTTTCTTAGCTGCTAACATGTAGCACATGCAGCTGCACTCCTTCATATCTTTCCACAAAGCTCTCGGCTTATGGAGCAACAGCACGATTCCTGGAGGTAATCCTACAGATAGCCTCTCCCCAGGGTACAACACTGTGTGAAATCGTCACTGCCTTGGAACAAAAGTCTCCAGTGTGCAGTTAAAACCATCAGTTACATACAAGGCAACAGGATTAGCTGTACGAGCCTCGCACTGCACAACCCACACTGATATTTACTACAGAGTGTTTCGGTATTGGTGAACTATAAATATTTTCAGATACTGGTGCTGAAGAGATGAAGCTCTATTTATTAAAAACAGGTATCTGGTTGTTGAAGGCGCTTAATAAGATAAAAAAGTCAGAGTGATTTGAGAAAGCATCTTTAATAATGTAAGACTTTGAGGTAAATTGAATGCAGTTTATCTATATTATCTAAACCAGTGGTTCCCAACCTATTTTCCTTTTAAGACCCCCTTCATGCAGCTTCATGCCGTGGACCCCCTTCATGCAGCTTCATGCCGTGGAGCCCCTTGCCCCGCCTCACACTGAAACCATGCTTCGCTTTATGGAATTAAATTAAATGTTGTAGTAGTTTTTTTTAATATGCTCCCATTAGCTAGCTTCTCAGCACAAATGCAGCATTCTGACCGAGGCCTTTAAAAAAACCAAGGTTAAGGTAATTATCAACATCTAGCCTTAATTGCTGTATTACTTAGCTCACTGACCCCACCGAACCACATGGAGCCAAAATGATTGGACGCACAAGTCAATTTTTTTTTTTCCTTTTTGACTGAGGATTTATGTTTAGAATATTGCCATAAACATAACAATTAACTAAAAGTATCTTTACTTTGCTTAAATTCTAAAAGCAAAAGTAAAAGTATCCATCTAAAAATCTACTTGAGTAAAAGTAAAAAAAGTACTTGATTTAAAATGTAATTTAAGTAAAAGTTACTTAGTAACTTTTATTACTGATATCATGACGGCATGTTTTGCTTAACGAGGATGGTTTTAACTAAACAATGACTATAATGATCGGGATGCACAGAAAAAAACACATGATGTCATGCTGAACAACACAAAGGTAGATCGGCTGCAGAGATTGACATTGTTGTCATGTTCAGGCTTTTTACTTTCCTTTCATTATATTTTTACTCATGATGGGCTACTTGGGTCAAAATATCCATCCATCCATTTTCTGTACCGCTTAATCCAATTCAGGGTTGCGGGGGGGCTGGAGCCTATCCCAGCAAGTATCAGGCGAGAGGCAGGTACACCTGGACAGGTCGCAGGGCCAACACAGAGAGACAGACAACCAGTCACACACTCACTCCTAGGGAGAATTTAGAGACCAATCAACCTATCATCATGTCTTTGGACAGTGGGAGGAAGCCGGAGTACCTGGTGACAACCCACACATCTATGGGGAAAACACACAAACTCCGCACTGAAAGGCCACTGTTTCAAACCCCTCAAATTCCAACCGGGGCTTGAACCAGCAACCTTCCTGCTGTGAGGCTGCGGTGCTAACCATCACACCACCGTGCAGCCATTACTGATATCATGACGGCATATTTTGCTTAACGAGGATGGTTTTAACTAAACAATGTATATAATGATTGAGATGCACAGATAAAAACACATGATGTTATGCTGAACGTCACCAAAGTAGATCGGCTGCAGAGATTGACGATTCCTGGTGTTGCCATGACGATCCATGGCGTTGCCATGACGCCGTTCAGGCTTTTTTTCTCTCCTTTCATTATTATTTTACTCATGATGGGGGAGGTTTCCAATGTAATGAAGTAAAAATTACTTGGGTTAAAATGTACTTGAATAAAAGTAAAATTACTTATTTCAAATTACTCACTTAAAACTACTCAATTACAGTAACTTGAGTAAATGTAATTAGTTACTTTCCACCTCCTGTGTTCCATCACCAGGACTTTTATAGAGTCGGGGCTTTTTCTTTGCAGTTATGTGTTTTTCTTTAATATTAACAAAAAAAAAAAGTGAAACAATAATTGTAGCCATCAATAGTAAAAGCACAATTCCCCCGAATATATAACTCATAGAGCTGTTGGAAGGTCAGTGGGATCCATTATTCTTCATCTGGCTCTTTTTTCTTTCTCGTACTTTCATGAGCACAAACACCTCCTACTTCTTGTTTTCATGCCGAGCCGCTCCCTTCGTTGTCCGTTCGGTTCCCTTCATCCATCTTGCTGCTGCGGTCAGTTAGGCTACTCCGGGTGACCAATGAACAGAGCCATTGATCATTATAAAGTCAGGCTTTTATTCTTAATGAAATACCTCGTACGCTCTCTCAACACATGCAAAGTGTCCGAGTGAGCTCAGCCAACACACACACACATACACACACACACAAAACAACATATGGACATCATGTGTTGGTGGGCGCTTTATCAAATTAATGCAAGTGGAGAGAATAAGAGGCAGGCAGATGGATGGACTCAGCTGAGAACATTCATGTTGTGCTCTACTCTTCATCACCATGCTGCTATTTTTCCTTCTCGACTATTAGTCCCCTTCCACTCTGCTGATATTGAATGTTTTTGCATGGCTTTTTTTATTTTTTTAAAGAAATGATTTAGAGAAGACCTTGGTAACCGAGGTTAGAAAAATAAAAAATTGTGTGAGACAGAGAAAACTTAACCTGCTGGAACTAGAATCAAAAGCTAAGGAGGCGTGTGCAGGAAGTTAAAGGGACACCGTGTAACTTTTGACCCAAATATCAGCCTGATGAGAGTAATAATGGATGATTTCTGGGGTCAATAGACAGTGTTTGACGAGTGTCGGCGCTCCGAGGGGGCTCCCCTCTTCAGAAACCAGACATTGTAACTTTGCAGGAGCGGGTCCGTCTCTCATGGGATCATGTGACCTGCAGCGCTTTGCTTTACGGTTTCCCTCTATAAACACGGAGGGCTCTGCTTTGAGCTGCTTTTTTTTTAAGTTTGTCATGGCTGAACAAAGTAAGAAGGTGAAAACGGTGTTTGAGGTGGCCAGAAAGAGAAAAACGTGTTGTGTGGGAAGTTAGAGGTTTTGCCCCCTAGTGGTCAAAAGTTACAATGTATCCCTTTAACTGTCCCAGTTTTCCTCAACAATCCAAGTCAGACAGTAGTTCTGTACAGATTGCATCAAACCATAGTTACTCCCAACTCATCCAAGCCCGATCAGGGTTTATTAGTATTACCTGGTAACTTGCTGGAAATAATAGGAAGAGTTATTTGATGCTCAAGGCTGTGATCTACAACTGCTTCTTGCCAAGTTCAGACAAATATCTCGTAATTTCTGGATGACAGCATGGGACTCCTTGCAAGTTCTCTCACAGGAAGCATGTGACTTTAACCCTATAACATATCATACTTGATCCATACAGTTTTTGAGACCTTTTTGCATCATTTTATGGTAAAAACTTTGCTCAAAACCTTGTTGTACACAATCTGATACTTGTCTTCTGCCCCCTGGTGGACACAATAATAATACAATAACGCACTACAATAATATTGACATATTGCACAGTAATAAATAAAGACTTCAGATTAAAAAAAAGTTAGAATTTTATCCGTTTTTTCTTGGCACAGGCTTTAAAGGGTTAAATAGATGATTATGTCAGAACAAGGTGGAACTTTCTCTTAAAAGTGTTTCCTTCTGAACTACTTTTAAGAGTCTTATTTATTTTATTTAGTTGTACACGTGGTAAAAAGGAATCTTTTATGTGTAAACATTGCAGACCCCAGAACTGGGATGACAGTTTTTTCTGTACTGCAAAGATCTACGATGCTTCCACATTCCGGATGAGTTGCTAATGGCTTTTGCACACCTTGGCTACAAGATGTTTTTTAATTCAGAATTAATTATTCCGAATTAAATAATTCTCATTCAGGTTTACATGGAAATAATAATTCAGAATTAATTATTCCAAATTAAATAATTCCGAATTAAAATATTATCATTCAGGTTTACATGGAAATAATAATTCAGAATTAAGGTTTACATGATAAACACGTTTCCACTTTAGACCTGGGGGGTAGGGAAGGGTTCTGATTGGACAGGGGGGAGGAAGTGACGTACTTACGTCTACAGGAAGTAAACAAACTCCGCTTCCTGCTTCGTTTCCTTTCCCACTTCAACAGAAAAACAACATAAGAAACATTTTTGCTTGATGTATATAGTCGTCATGGCGACAGGACGAGGGAACGAGCATGCGCAGAACAAACTCTGCAAAACATGCAAACTCCCCACAGAAAGGCCGCTGTCAGAAATATAACATCTGTATAAAATACAGACATGTAATAAAATATCTGTATACCTCTTTTTCTAAAAAAAAAACACACTTTTGGTCCTTTAATAAGAAAAAAAAAGAACTCCCACGACGCCCATCTTCTTCCAAGACTACTTTACCCATAGCTGTGATCCCTCCGCAGGCATTTTAATTGGCTGTGAAGAAACCAATCGAAATGTTGAATTTAAGGCACTAATTATGTGGACATCAAGTCTCTGCTGGTGGATTTTAAAGGTAAGAGCAGAAGGCTTGAAATTCTTTGCAGCAGCTGTCTCCTGCTGAGCGCTAATACGCAACTCAGATAGGAAAGAGCGGCAGCACATTCGTGCTTGCTTATCCAGACTTGTTTGGCGAAAGGTGAAATTAAAGACCCGTACTTGATAAAACTATATGGCGTGTATCATTATCAATAAGTTTTCAGATCCCATTTTAAATTAACAGTATTAGTTCATGAATATAAAAATGCCCTATGCACTGCCTTCAAAATACTGCTTAAAGAAGCAAAAGTATGCGAGAACTGAAAGAAAAAAAGTGCATGCTTTGCATGAGAATGTCCTCCGTGAGTCATATTATTCTATATGCATTTTAATTGGCTGATTAGACATAGAAGGGAATAATATATTAGATTCTTAATACTAACACATCAAAGTATAAGCAGCGTGTAATTATGGTGAAGCTTGTTTCTAGTTCTTTGTAGTGCCATGCCTGCTGACATTAGCGGGGACTTTGTATTTATGGCATCTAGTTTAATAATTCTTTTATACGAAACTTCATGTAAAACATAACCTATAATGAAACTAGATAAATCATTAGTAAAAAACACAAACAATGTAGTAGCATAAACATTTTCAATTTAAATGGAGAAACAGAAAAGAATCGAAAAACGTTCACTCCTGCAGAGCAAGTTTAGTAACTCATCCTTTTTAAAATCCTTAAATTACACCTCCGTCCAAAACCTCAAATCTGTTAATCAGATACCTTTGCTGCTACATTAAAAGGTAGTTAAACCAGAGGGGACTTTGCACGTCATAAACACAGCCAACACTGCCGCAGCTCCTGACAGCGAGCTCTGCAGGAGGCTGTCTGAGATGGCCTCAGTGGGGAGCCTTGAGTTAATTTGTAGCAGGTGGAGCTGCATGGTGGCGGGTACTCGAGAATTCAGAAGCAAAAAAGAGTGAAGAACATGGTAAATTTATGAATGAGAAGAGTGTGATCGTGTACTAGGACCTAAAGTATTCATTGCACGGTTAAAATATGATACATGGGGAGTAGATGTGCACAGTAGGATCTGCAGTTTTATCTGTAGACATGTATGTTTCTTGTGACTGTGACTCTGTTAAAGATCAGAGCAGATCGCTCACTGTGGAAGATGCCAAGAGGGGATATGCCCCCCCCCCCACCAGCCCAAGTAGACAAATTAGTATTTGCACATATGGCAAGGCCAGGACACAGAGAAAATGACAGAATTGCAGTGTAACATCAATGCTAAATGGTGACCAAAACACATCTTTGATTTTAATTTGATGACTTTTCTACAAGAAACAGAGTAACAATAACCACGACCCTGTAGCTCAGACTGCTTGAAATTTGTTTTCATGCCAGTGCACATTGTGGAAAAAGAATTTCTGGGAAACAGATTTGTTCCACAAAGAAGCAACCAAAAGAAAATAACCACTCATGTTTGGGACATTATAAAGAAATTAATCCTGAGTAAAACTTACTTCTTTTTCACGGTTTGCCTTTGTACAGCTTGTATAACATATCAAGCGGAATATTTGAGTAGCAATAAATAAATGTTGCGAATATGGTTTTACAAAAAGGCTGTGATCATAATGATGTTGGCAGTCACCCACACGGTGAGTAGTGTGAGAGTTAAAATGAAAATGTAAGCTGACTAATTCAGAATGGCCTTGGTTGTGTTTCTGCAGCTTTATTCCAGCAGCATAGTGATAATGTTAGTTTCACTGGGATCAGCGTGCATTAATGTTCATTACCAGTTATACAACCTGCCACAGTCAACAGAAATTACACCACCTGCACAAGACACCTGACCTACGGACTTTTGGCAGATTTTCTCGGTGACGCGCCCCCTAACGACGGCCATGTTGCATCCTACCTGCACTGTGAGCTCTCTCCAGACACGAAACATCAGCCCTACGTTGACTCTTGTCTTATCTCTTGTTCTGATTATCCCCTCTTGTGTTTCTTTGTGGAATCAGCCACAGTGTGTTTAAAGTGGCCGGTGTGTTGAGCTGCAACATTATGCAGCATCCTAGAAGAATAAAGTTGGATAGTTTCTCAGCCTCAGAACGCTGCTGGGTAGCGGCGGCTCCAGAAATGTACATAATAAATGTCACTGTGCCATCAAACGAGTCAGGAACGCAGCGTTTTTAAGGTCAGATATTCACATATTGCTACTTTAATATCACCATACAAAGTACTGTCAAATTTCAAACAATCTATAATAACATATTCAGGCACTTTCCAAGCTAACAATATATCCGCCACTTAGCAAAGCTAAGCTAGCTGTGATGTTTCAAAGTGATTAATTGCATGGCCTGTATATATCATTTAACGTTTTTACAAAGAAAAAAAAACCTGCATGCACGTGAAGCTTTAGATGCAAATATTCAGACATGGACAATTTTATGACAAGGGACTGCTACTTTTGGGACTCAAGGGACCAAAGTACACTCCTTCGTTGTCCTGGATCCACGAGATTCTTCTGCTTTCAGCAAAGGACTGTGATCCCCAGAGAATTTTTAATAATTTTCATCCATCTTCTTAGGCGATTGATAAAAGGAACTACTCTGCTCTCTGTGTTTTAGAGCTTGGCTCTGTCAAATAGAAAAAATAGGTTGAGCGCTAATAACCTCCTAGTTTTACTTGCACCTCTGTGATGACGTTGCAGCCGGCTCGTGACCTTACGACCAGTGGATGCAGCCGCACAATCGCTGTAATAAAACTTAAAAAAAAGAAAAGAAAACTGCAGCAAAGCGGATAAAACCACCTGAGCTGAACTAATTTAGCTGAACAGACAAATCCAATGAGCTGAGAAGTGAGGTCTTGTTTTTCAAGCATTGCATCTTTGATCTGGAAAAAAACCATCTGGTGTGAAATAACAGATTAAGAACTGTTGTCACGACATCTTTGCAAATTTCACACCAGAGTTTTAATGTAGTTAAAACTCTGCTAAACACAAGGCTGAGTTTCTATCACTTGTGAGGACATTTCATTTATTTACTGGAGATTTATCCCATCCCTGACCATAATTACTACTAAAGGTTGCTCTTATTTGCACCTTGGGGTGTCACTTTTTCAGATTTATGTCCCCACAACATGAGTAATACATGCAAGCAGCAGAATCCAGACAGCATTTTAGCCATGAATTTATTTCTCTTCAATTTTCTAGGAAGACGAAACACACACACATATACACACATGCATGCATTAGAGTGCTTGCAAAGCCTTGAAATGGAAGACCAAAGTAACATTAATGGAGCTATCAAATCTCTCGCTGTCCTCCTCCCAACTATACAGGCATCACAAACAACCTCGCCGTGACTCTGTCATGGCCAGCTTAACCAGTGTAAGGAGAAGCAGATGAGTAAACAAGTCTGTCAAGGAGAGAAGACGTTCAGCAGAGATGCAGGGAGCGCTACGGGGACGAGTGGAAGAACATGAAAGGAATAAGAGACATAAATAGCGAGATCCTTTTTATTTGTCAGCTTTGCTGTACAATAGCGCACCAGTTTTTCTATTTTAACCCAAAACACTTCCTCTTAGCTTAGCTCACATGTCACATTACTGTCAAACAAGCCAGCTAGGCTAACATTAATCTGAGACTAATTGTTTACTAAACCACTCCTTCCATACAACACATGTCTTTGCTTTGCTGTGGAAAACCCACGTGCAACAAGGTGTTAACAACTGCACATGAGCCTATGATAAGAATGAAGGAGAACTGTTGGCTGTCAGCTATTCTAACTGATTCAAGTGTGTTTTATCTGGAACCTGCAATGATTAGCATGCACAGCTAGCATCTCATCTGCCTCTGTTTACAGCACACACTGACCCAAACGCCTCCAAAAAAAAGGCAATACCGGTCAGTGGGTTAACCCTTTAAAGCCAGACCCAAGAAAAAAATGGGGAGAAATGTCTCATTTTTGTTTATTCAATATGTATTAGGCTACCGTGGGATATGTGTAGTCTATACGAGGGATGTGAATCTGCAACTCACGATTTATTTCGATTCCGATTCTTGGGGTGACGATTCAATTCTGTATTGATTCTTGATTCAAACCGATCTTGATTCACAAAAAATACTCTTTTAGTAACAAAAGGTGCCAATTCCGGGATTAACTCCTCCTCTAGAAGCTAGAAGGAGGTTTTCAAGGATGATCAAGTGATTCAAAAATGTGATTTTGCGATATTTTTCTGCACCCCTATCTTCTACCCACCAACTATCAGACCGTTCAACAGGGTTTTGAGCAACATTTTTACCATAAAATGATGCAAAAGGTCACAGAAACTGTATGTATTTAGGGTCAAATTGACTGAAAGCTGTAGTGTAGGTTGGGGTGTCAAGCACTGAGAAGATAACAGAAGATCTTTTCTGTGGGTCCTTCCTCATTAGTGCTAAGTAAAGTTAACACAGCTTATGGCTTAGACCAGGGCTACTCAAGCTTTGTCCCAATTTGGGGTCTGCACACTTCATTAAAAACTTATAATCCACAAATATTAAATATTACATGGTTTTAATGCCACAGTTTTTAAGAACTTAAAGTTTCTCTCTATGGTAAAAGAAAAACGTACTCCTCGGCACGTTGCTGCCTGTCATCATAGCGTGGTGTTGTGACGTACGCAGCCGACGAATCAGCACTTCAAAGGTTGCAGACCCCGAATTGGGACATAGCTTCAGTTTGATCCTGTGAGGGCCGCGGTCCTGCAGGTTCCCGATGCTTCCCTGCTCCAACACACCTGACTCAAAGTAATGAGTCATTGTGCAGAACTTCATTGGCTGTTGGAGCAGGGAAACATAGAAAACCTGCAGGACTGCGGCCCTCATAGGACAGAGTTGAGTAGCCCTGACTTAGACCGAACTATGACTTAGGGCAAACATCCCCTACAACAGCGTTTGTAGAAAATGATATTACCATTGGCTAATTGTATGCAAGGGGCAACCTCGGGCTTAGAAACGTGAAGCCTAGGCGGAAGTGTCAAAAATTGCAATTCCCCCCTCCTCCACTAGAGGCGACAGTTCCCCCCTCCTCCACTAGAGGCTGCAGTTCCCCCCTCCTCCACTAGGTGCTGGCTGCAAAACAGAGCAGATC
>JBBBVU010000010.1:32283614-32296662 GCA_037177055.1 Atherinosoma microstoma
TATATAGCGTTTAAATGAACCTTAAAAAATAATGTGTGGCCTTGAATGCTTTTGCCCCACAGCTGAAAATATTAATAATTACTTTTCAGTTTAGTTTATTCCCAGCAGGTGTTTTCTATTCTCTCTTAAAATTCTCCAGAACTCGAGCAATAAAGATGTGAGCAGCACTTCATGTGCTTTTTGATTTACGCTAGCAGGGATATACAGTACAAACCCCTCTCACAGCATTATTTTTAGTTCTCCATTGTTGATGCTGCTTCTGTTTTTTAAGGTGATTACAGAGTTTGGAATAACCCAACATAATTTGTGAGCATCGTAACGAGTCACCGATGACAACTGTGACCCTGTAATCTGCTAATTGTTTAAGTAGAGAGAGGAAAAAGAGCACATTTTATTTTGATGTTATCATTATTTTCTATTTTTCGGAAGTGGTTATTGTCGACTTTATTGTTTATGGTACTAAAAGCCGACACAGAAAACCAAAAAATGTCATAATTGAAAAGTTGTTCATAACAGTATATGACAATAAAGTGGTTTTTTTTTTTTGCATTGAACCTTCCCCATATGTCCATTTCCCTGCTCAACCGGGCTGATCTCACAGCAAACAGTCTGACCTGAAATGGCAAGAAAAGCACAGGTGGATTAAAAATAGGCCCTGAAATTAGAGGAAGCTCTAATTGCATAGATGTGCATGTTCTGCAACTAAGCAGCATGCACACATACAGAAGTGGTATTCAGCATTGTTAAGACAACTGAGCTTTTCCAGCTATTTAAATTGAAAACGTCTGCCCTGAAAAGTTTTAAAAGCATATACAGTAAGCCCACTTTGAGCATTTGGTTCATACAAAGCCAAACCATCTTAATTTATAAAGCACTTTAAAAACAGCTGAATATAGAATAAAATGCCTTAGAAATAAGTTTGATGGCATGTAATAATAAAGAAAATAAAGATAACTAGAAGCACTCAGAGAGCGCAGACCTCCGCTGAGCCATAACGTCCCTCACCTAAAACAGTCCACCCAGTACCCCCTTTAGTTTGAATCTTCTGGATCCAGAATATCAACATGATCTACATGATCATTCCCATGTATAAACGTTGTACAAATGGCATATAAAAGGATCTCATCTCATCTAATTTCATCTCATCTTGGTCCCTTGCTCCCCCCCCCTTTAGTCAGACAGACAGACAGACAGACACTCAGACAGGCAGGCAGACAGGTTCTAGCCATAACACTAGCAGAATTAGCTGTAGTAAAGGTTATACAGGAAGTAGCTTACTTCATTCATCTGATACACAAACTATCAGCTTGTCATCGGATTCACTTTTTCAGCACTATTTGCTGTTTTTTGTCGTATTTGCAGAAATTGTACCTCTTTGGGTTTTGATGCCTGAATGAAAGCCACTTTTCCCTCCAACTTTTCCATTTTTTTTAAACGCACCATTTGCTCATTTTCCTACAGTTGCAAAGACCAGGAGGTGCATGACACCGAAGCACCCTGATCACCATGTACCACGACAACTAGGGTTGTTTGTGTAAAAACATTCCAGGTTAAAAACATTTCTGTTCTCATGCACCTACGCATGAAACCTGCAGGTATCTTTTAACTTCTCTTCCTTTCAATCTTTTTAATTGTTTTTGTGTGTTTAAATGATTTTATTGTAATTCTGCTGCTTTTTATCTGTAATGCTTTTAATGTTTTATGTAAAACACTTTGAATTGTCTTGAACCTGAAAATGTGCCGTACAGATAAACTTGCCTTGCCTATAAACCAAGCTTAAAGATAAGCTCAGTTTGTCGCCCTGAATACTCCAAATGACTCTGAAGAGTTACTGATTCAATTAATAAATCTCCTTTAGCATTGAATACACAGAAGTGTACTTTACCAAAGTAAAGAGATAATAACTTATATCTCTTCTCCTTACAGCAGCAGCATTCTGAGCTCTATACCCTCCATCTGTTCATGTTATTATTCGTTTCCTCTGTTTGCATTGACCTTTATTTTATTTATGCAGTTTATTTGATGGGATTTATTTATTCAAACCTGCTCATTTCTTTAGCTCTTGCTACTTTTTTTTTCTCTTTGTTATCCTGCCAGCCAGCCAGCCCACAAGGTCCCAGAAGATTTATCAGTTTTATTTATTCCATCCGACTGTCTACCATCAACATTCTTTTAAACTGAACTTTACCACATCATGGAAGTAGCGACTCCACATGCAAACTCTGCCGAGCCCGAAGTTGCAGGTCGGAAGGAATAACAATAGAAAACACAGCAATAGATCTGCCTCTCAGTTTAGACACAAGAGAGCTGATAATGCACATAACATCACTCATAGTCAAGCCGTGGGACAGCTTCCTGTCACCGCAGAGGAAGAGCGAGTGATCGAACGATCCAAACATGTCACCTTCAGTCCACTGTAGCTGCTGCTGACTGAGATGTAAAATTAAAAAGAAATTGTTCAAATGGCTTGAGGTCGAAGCTATCGATTGTACATGATGTCAGTGTCTTGGTCGTCTTGTCACCGCTGGTTTGCATGTTATTTTTTATTAGTATTATTGTATACAGAAAGCTCATTTTCATACAGTCTAGAGTTTTAACCCTAATTTAATATCCTGAACATTGTGTGGAAGTTTGGGGGAAAACATATAAAACAATCACAAATCAGATTTTTTTGTTACAAAAGAAAGTGATTGGGTTTATAAACAGAGCTAATTATCTAGAGCCAACACATGAATTAGTTTTAAATATGAAGACCCTCAAATTTCATGAGCTGGTAGATTTAAGAATTGCTTACAAACAGATTTAGCCAGACTGTATCCAGCGGTGGTTTCAGACCAGAGAATGTGACTAGAATCTGAGAGGGAGCTGCATGTTGATAAAAACTAGAAGCAGAACAAATGTTAAGGCAAGATGTGTTTCAGGTTCTGGAGTTAGTTTGTGGAATGGATTAGAAACGGCATGTTTAAGCAACTATTGAACCATAAGATGACTGAGTAATGCAAATATTTCTCTTATTATTATATATATATATACATATATTCCATGTGGTAACGGCATTGAGTTTTACTTGATGTTAAATGTGACCGAAATAAATGTTGACTCAAAAAATTCATTCTTTCATTATTATATAGCCTAATAATAGAACCATTAATTCAATTCATTAATTTACACCGTTGATGCATTTTTATGCAGAATTTCGGCACAGTTTAACTCATATGATGTTAATTCTTAACACCATAAATCTTTGGGTAATTATTCACTCAATTATTCAGCGTAAAGATCATTACTCCTCATATAAGTGGATTAATTATCTTTACACTAACAAACAATTTTTTGATGGCTGAACACTGAAATGTAGTGTTGATGCATCAGTATTCAGTATAATACCCCGGTATCTGTGCTGATGGGTAGCACAGATTCAGCCTGGGGCAGGATGTTTTGACATGGTTTGCACATCATGTCACAACACCGGCTTCTTCCCACAGTCCAATGACATGCTTGCTAGGTTTAACTGGTCACTCTAAATTCTCCAGAGGAGTGAGCGTGACTGGTTGTCTCTCTGTGTTGGCCCTGCCATGGACTGCGATGTCCAGGGTTTATCCTGCCTGTCACCTGGTAACTATGGGATAGACTCCAGCCCCCTACGACGCTGCACTGGAATAAGTGGTATAGAAAGATGGATTTCATGTTTGAGTCATTTTGCTTCCACATCATTGAGAACATGCTGATAATAGTAAACTAGTAAATATAAATCTTGCTGCTTATGATACCAGAACAGCTGGGAAGTTGTATCACACAGGAAATGTTGTCACCCTCAACTTTTAGGCCTCATAAGCTTCACATAAATAGTCAACAAACGTCAGACTTGTTCCACATATTCCTATGTGTCCTTTACCTTGACATGGTTGTTACGCAGTCCGTCCACTAGAGGGCAGTTCAGAGTATACTTCCAGGTTCAAATGTCAGCCTCTAATCATCTCTCAACATAGTTCAAACTGTCACATATTACATGTTAAGCTTGTTACCGTGGTTGCAGAATCAGTTCAGCTGAAATAAAAATGTTCTGTTCCTGTAGTGGCGACATTTACAGAGTGTCATTGAACATGTCAGAAGCTCAATCAATGCAGTGATGGATGACGCCTCTAATTGAAAGTCTCTGATTGGCTGGAGGTTAAGTGGGCGGCTCTCTTCATGTTTACCGGCTGATGTTACCGCTGTTTGGCTAATGATGTTAGCTTGTTATGTTTGTTAGTTTGTGCTGCTGTTGCAGCCCACAGCTGTCTGTGTCATCAACAACACTGGATCACACTTCACTGTTCAGAAGGCTGGAAGATTTATAACTTTAGACACACTGTGATGATGATTAATCATGAGTCCCATTTTTTTGGTGCCCCCCCCTGGAACTCGATGTGTGATGCACGTGGTGGGAGCGGCGGCTCTGCTTAGGTGTAATAATACTTGCAGGCATATTTAGAGCCAGCCTGAAAACAAAGGGAAAATGGGGCAAAACTGTCAAACAATATAAAAGGTGAATGACTAGTTTGATATTCTAGGACTGGTCCTAAAGTGCCACAATCCTGCAGGTTTTAGATGTTTCTCTGCTCCGCTACACCTGATCTAAATGAAAAAAAAAGGATTTCAACAGCTTAAGTTATGCACAACCCTGTTAAGGATCCGTTCATTTCAATCAGGTCTAAAACCTGCAGGACGGACCAGAACTGGACGTCCCTGTTCAAGAAGTGTTTGTTTTATCCAGTTTTAATACTGCTTCACTTCAACAGAGCCGGGACCATAACAGCTTTGTTCCGATCTGACAGCTTTATCAATGTTTCCCTATCAAGAGTTGTGTTAGTGTGTTATTCAGGATTCAGAAAGAAACATTTTATGATTGAGTTCATCATATGTGTAGTTTCAGACGATCCATGGTCATTGATAGTTAACCATTTACCAAGTAAAACTTTGTCATATTTTACGATGAATTTTTGAGTCATTCTAAGAGACACTGAGGAAGGAAAGCCTTGGAAACATCATAAAGATCAGCTTTTTATAGCAGACTATTAATCAAATCACACAACAGTTACAAGCAAAAGGAAAGCACCTCTCCTCAGACCAAGGTCGACGTTGGTCCTCTCTCGCTTCTGGAGCCGTACTGCAGCTTGATGAGAGGATGCATGCTGATGATTATACAGCCGGGATCATATTTGCAGAATATGTTTGGAGCAAATTTATAATTATGATGAAGGTTTTAAGAAGAGCCGAGAGGAGGAAGTAACAGGATTATTGGTAAAATTGATGTGATGAAAATACGAGACGGTCCTCTGACCCTGCTTCTTTTCCAACTTTAACCAAGTTGTCTTCATTTGTAATGCTAACAATGTTACAGTTTCATCACAGCCCTAAACATGAGCCTTTTCTAACTGCTGAAGAAATATTTTTATCTAAGCTCAACCAGGAAGTTAGAAAAGTGAAAGGTTTAGACCAATATGTTGATGTCTTACATCACAAAGAGCCCCAACGCTAGCTGCACCCTCCAACCTCTCTTTCCTACTTTTAAGCCGTTGTTACCGGACGTGACAAATAAATATGCATTTTATTCCGTCTTCCTCCAGTAGCAGATGATACTGGAACAGAAAGATACCAGAGGGGCAGAAGACTACCAAGTTTTTACCATAAAGTGATGCAAAAGGTCTCAGAAACTGTATCAGATATCATATATACAGCATTATATGGCTAATCTTTAGATATTTAATCATTTTTCATTCATTTTTACAAACATGTAATCACTTCTATTACAACAGTGTAATAATTATGGTGGAGGTCATGTATTCACTGATTCTGGTCTGTCTGTTTGCAACATGACCAAAAAAAGTTACGGACAGATTTTGATTAAATTTTCAGGAAATCTCAGAAATGGAATAAGGAACCAGTGATTAGATTTTGGGGGTGATCCGCATCACCACCTGGATCCTGGATGTTTTAAAAGGATTCTTTACTAATGCCCACAATCATTGGCAGGAAGTGATAATGGCTCGGTGGAGGTCGGCTCTCTCTGAGTGCTTCTCATTGCTTTAATTCATTTCTAAACCTTCATTCTGAAGGACTCTTTATTCTGAGAGGTCACCACCGGAACAGTGTGCTATTATAACACAACTTTGAACAAAATCAGCCTTAAATTAATCACATGAATCACATAATATCTGTGAACATTTCATCACCTTCATTTTTGATCATTTATTAGCTGCTTTCACCTGATGTGATTTATTTTCTTTGCACAAGTGGGATGGAGAAAAGTCCATATTGTTAAAAAGATACAACACTGAGAGAATAACTATTTTATTTAACATTCATCCATTTTTATACTGAAGCGATGCAGATAAGGCTCCTCTAAACACTCACCGTCCACTTTATTAGCACACTTTTACAACTTCTTTAACTCTTAATGGCATAATATCAACAAGGTATTGGAGACAATCCTCACAAATCTGACCCAACCACACAGCTGCTGCACATCCACGATGAGAATCTCCCGTGCACCGCTTCCCCAAGGTGCTCCGTTGGATTGAGATGTGGGGACTGTGTAAGACAAATAAGAGTTGATGGATCGGGGCCAGAACAAAGAGGCCCTTTGGGCCTGGTTGAATACATTGCTACTGTAATTACTAGCAATATCTGTCTATGGACCATTCAACTTTTGTCACAGGTTCAGGACATTACTTAACCTTGCTAAGCCTAAGTGGAATGAGTGGGAAAATGATAATCGAGTAGTCATTACAGATGAGGATTTTGTGTTAATAGGTGCTAAATGATCATCTAGGAGGGAATAAATGAGTCTGAGTGGCTGAGTGGGAGATGGTGGATGGAGGGTATCAGTATTCCACCAGAGAGTATGGATGCTATTGACATTTCCAGAATTAAACTGATAGGGAGCGACGCCGGGCAAAGCAATAAAGCAGCCTCTTCTAATTAGAAAAGCAAATTAAAATGCTCACCTAATGGAACATCTGAATACACAAAAAAAGTCGAGTCCAACCCTCCTTTTTCCTCATCAATATTTTTTTCTCCACCTTATTTCTACAACCCATGGTTTGTTTTGCTGCTTGTTAGCACTTTGAGAGAATTAAACTTGTTGTTTGTCCTTCCTCTCTGTGCTCACCTTGCCCTACTTCCTTGCTTTTCTCTTTGCTGAAATACTAATTGAAAAGTAACACGAATCTTTTCAGCACCTGCTAATGAGCCTATGGAAATCTGTGCCAGACATCACACGGTGGTTGGGGATAAACGTTGAGTTTTTCCCCATGAAGAGAAGGTGTGTGGGTGCAGGTGTTAGTCTGGTGTCATGCACCTTGTTTCAACGTCTACTGGAGAGGCTCGGAAAGTGGGAACGGAGAGAAGCAGGAACCCGGTGATTTAAAAGGAATTGCAAGATGTCAAACAAATGTGAATAAAAACAAACATTTCATAAAAGCTGTCGTAACAACGTTTTGGAAACTGTGCACACACAACAGCTAATTCTGCATCCAGCCTGCATCCTACTTGTTCTCTGAGCTCTTTCCAGTCAGTCCAGTGCTCTCTTCCCTTTCCTCCTTCTTTTCCTTTGCTTCCTCCGGTGATGTCTTGTTGCGTTACTGTCGTTAAGTGACGCAGCAGCCTGGAAAAAAGTTGTGAAATGCGGCGTCTCGGCCTCGGGACGCTGCTGGGCATCAACAGCTCCGGGAATGTACAGAACAAATGTCAATGTGCCATCAAAATGAGTCAGAAACACATACTTTTAAGGTCAGAAAGATGCATAGTGCTTCTTTAAAAAGGTAATCCTCATCTTCTCTTGAAGAGTCTAACAAACCCCAGAATAATAGTGTGGTTTTATGTAAATAATAACTTCTCTCTGGGAGAATCTGACCTGATTAGCTGAAACAGGTGTGAGATTACAGATTCCAAGGTAAAACTCTTAATAAGAATAAAACTAAACAAGATTTGCTGTTCATTAAAACACTGAATGTAGTTCTGATGAGCTTACATGTAAAGAGTTATTATTCAAATGAATCCAAATGTCGTATACTTTTACATTTTTATCTTTTTCTTACAAGAGACCACGACTAAATAAAAGTGAGTGTTTTGATCTGAGGATGTCAAATCCGAGTAAAGCTTCCTTTTATTTACAGCCCTACAGAGAAGCTCCATCACTCCAGTTGGTGTCACCTCCTTTGAGCTTTCTGGATAAAAAGTAATTTAGTAACTATAACATCTATTTATAAAAGAAGGCTGCGTGATATTATGGTCTGCATTGCTTTTTACCCCCCTTTTCATTTTCTCCCTTTCAAGACAGAAATCAAAGACTTTGTGAAGCTAAAGGCTTAAATGCTACATAAGTTGAGTCATGAGCTATAAATTGAACTTATTTTATACCATCATGGTGTCATGTCAATTTAAAAGTTCATTTTATTTTTAAGCTCCATGTGCTTCACTGCTCAGAACACAATTATTTTTCCTCATACTGTACATCACTAAAGCACCTCATCACCCCTCTGCTTCCTTTCCTTCGCTGGAGTTAAGACTTTTTCATTAGAGGCAGAAACCTCATGGAATTCTTTCCTCACTGCCCTTAAACACACCATTTTTTCATATCTTTAAATCCCTCCTGAAAACTTTCCTGTTTTGGTAGATCTTTGGTATTGTCTGATTGATATACTGTATTATATTTTCTACTGCTTCTACCTTGTCCCCTCTTTACTGGATTAGCAATTCTGTTGCGAGGGGTGATTATATATATACCATGCATTATTTTCGTATATATATGCACACGTAGTTCGGCAAGTTAAATCACAGTTATATATAACTCTGCTAAGGGCGTTACCATAGCAACGCCTTAATCAACTGGTTCAGATCAGCTGGCTTTTGACAGGCGAATGAGAGAATCGCGTTGCAGCATGGAACGTTTGTTTAGCATGAAAAGTACATGGAGGCAAACATAAAAATAGTTCCTATACTTCAGCGTATTTAGCAAGTTTTGTGTAAAAAAAACAATAATTTGTTATGAAATGTTTACCGTGTGGGACCGTGGTATAAGCGGATTAAACATCTCGGACCTGTGCATCATACGATTTTAAGTTGTTGTTTTCACTTCTTATGTGCTATATCAAATGGTTAATTTTTATTATTATTATTATTATACACTGTTCTAATTACTGTCTCTTTAAATCTGAAAATGCTGAGCTGGAATTGGTCAGCTGTCAGGTTAAAGACAAAAGCTGCTAATTCTTTAGTTTCTTTCTGCAAAAGCAGGCAGGTAGATGCAGATTTATTTCATGGTGAAGTGCATAAAGACAAATTTGAATGAGTTCAGGATCAGTTTTTTCCTGCTGAAGGAAAGCAGTCCTTTGGGATAGACTTAGTTATTTTGCAGACTTTTGAGATGCACATAATCTATATGTTCCAGGCGGAAGGGGAAACTGTAAAAGCATGATAAGATCTCTTTGAAGGTCTCTCTGAAATCAGTCACTTTTCTTCTGTGCAGCAAAACACAGTTATTTACATTTGCTTTGAGCTGAGGCTCGACTGAGAAAGTTAACCAGCAGCTATCGCTTTGAACATCAATGTTCTCACAGACGTTTCTGAAGATTCCTTGTTTAAAGGACCTTTGAAACTCCATTTCCAGTAAACAAATATTCAATATGACTCAAACACTGCCTGGCCAATAGGAAAAAAAAGCCCTCACCACCAATAAAAAAAGGTCACACCATAATATCTGGTTGGACCTCCTTTATCTGTGATTCCAGCAGCTTCCCTGTGTCATTGTTTCTAGAAGCTTCTGCAATGTTTCTAGATTTATTTCCATCCAGTGTTGCATTCATTTTTCTCCAAGATCTTGTATTGATGATGGAGAGTCCTAGACCTCCAGCACATCCCAAAGATCCTCCATGGGGTTCAGGTCTGGACTCTGGTGGAAATGATGTCTCATGTTTCCTGAACATTTGAAGTTGAGTTCCATCACATTGTTCATGTGGAATTGTTCTTACTTTTACTATGAAACATAGCCCTGAGCTCTACTGTTGTTTTTCTTCTATCACCATCATTCAGGATGTTTCTCTTCCTGGAAGACGATGGTTCCCCGCTATCCTTCCAGTTTATAATGATGCTTTGGAAA
Source organism: Atherinosoma microstoma (assembly GCA_037177055.1). Taxonomy (NCBI): domain Eukaryota; kingdom Metazoa; phylum Chordata; class Actinopteri; order Atheriniformes; family Atherinidae; genus Atherinosoma; species Atherinosoma microstoma. Next base: position 32,293,756 of record JBBBVU010000010.1, read on the forward strand.
GTTCTGAACCCAGTTTTAGTCGTTTCTGCATCTCCTGACATGTTTTCTCTGCTTAATGCCGATAACCTGACCCTTCTGGAACAGACCACCTTGGGATGTGTCTCTCCACATGGTTGTTTAAGAAATGAGAAGCTGCTCATTGCATCAGTTGGGGTTAAATAACTTGTTGCAGCTGAAAGATAATGCCATGCAGGAATTATCCAACAGGAGGCTCCGCTTCTGTCTGCATAGTTCGCGACTTTTTTGGAGGGTCAGACAGTGTATGTAAAACCTTTTCATATTTTCCAAAATGTCTAAATATAAAGATAAACTGAACCACATTGAAGTAACTGCATGCAGAACTCCTTTCCCAGAAGGACCATCGTGAACATAAAGACACTCAGAAACCGAATTTTCAGTAACGGCTTTATTAAATTAGTGCAAAAGACAGACGTAACTCATTCAAAATGTCATCTTTTCTTTAAAGTGGTCTTCCAAACCATCCCACACACGCGAAGTTCTTTAGATGAGCTCAAGAGAAAAAAAAAAGCAAAACTATCCACCAAAACCACAGCCTTTGTTTTCTTCTTACTCAACTTCGTGTGACTTGTAATGATGAGAGATGGATGGAGAACGGGGAGGGGCAGACCTGATAGGAGATAAAAATCAAACCTAAACACAAATGCAGTCATTAAAACAAATTTCCTGATTTGAAAGTAAAAAAAAAACAAACCAAAAAACCCAGATGTTACAATAAAATAGTGAACACATCAACAGCATTAGAAACAGTACCTAAAATTCACAGAAAAAAGGTTTCCTCTTTTTAATTGTACTCACTGTTGGTTGACCAAAGAACTTGCAATCAAAGTACATAAGTTAATTAATACTGTATATTTATACAATGGTAAAAAATAAAATATTTATATAATAGTACTTTTTTTCTCCTTTTTTTTTTAAAGGTTGACACCGTTACTATAAAGATATACTGTTTTCCACTCCATGACAACTAATGCAATAAAAACAGAAGCAAATCGAAGAAACAACTCCAGAGTTTCTGACTTTGAAGGCTTATGGCTACCACCTTGTCCTAAAAGACCACAACCACTGCAGACAAAGAAAACAGGCTTCGTTCTCTCCGCTTGAGGAGGGGAACAAGATCAAACACAGTCTGTGACGAGAAAAACAAAGGAACACATCAAAAAAGTCAATGCTCTTCCCCCGAGCAGGACAGCAGCTCGGCCTTCGCGGTGTTCCCCGGCCCGGCGAGAGACACAGAGAGAGAGAGATGGACAGGTGAAGACAGGCTCATGTACAGTGGTAGGGAGGGGGGTGGGGGGGATGAAGCAGAGGTAAAAAGAGGTTGCCATGAAGGGGTAAATTGGTTTCAGACGAACTATGAGGGTGGGGGGGGGCTTTATGCTCTGGTTTGATGTGAAATGGGATTTTTATCTTTTGTTCTGTTACATTATTAATATACATGTTGTTTCAAGTATCTCCTACAGATGTGACTTGTTGCCATGAACGCTGCTAACACTCAGTATTTCCGTGCCGGTGCACAAAAAAGGTGCCGAAATTAAACACAAAGAAACCATAGAAAGAAAAAAAAGACCTAAATGGAATAATAATTAACGGCGGATGAAATGCAGGAAAGAAAGTAGAGATAGAGAGTAAGGTAAAAAGATGCGTCGAGAGAAAATTGAAGTAGAGGACGGAGTCTGTGAGGGAAAGAAAGTCAAATAACTGAAAACAGAGTGGTGTTACACAGCAGTTGTGCCTGTGGGGATTGTGTGTATTTGCTTGTTTGATTTGTCGTGGTGAGAAGACATCTTCTTCTTCTTCTTCTTCTTCTTTTTCTTCTCTCCTAAGCCTGGGTCACGTGGGGAGGATAAGTCGTTGCTTTTCAGTGTTGCAAAAAGGACTATGGGAGGTTTCAGCAGAATCTACAGGCCTGGTGGAAGAACAGAGGACAGACAGAAGGACAGGAAATAAGACATGAGTGGAAGAGAACGGGAAAAAGCAGCAGATACTGGAGAGTCAAGGTCATCACGGAGCAATCAATTACACAGGACAGGTGATGGTATCGCATCATTAAAGATTCAGGACGGCACAGAAAACGTTAGAAGTCTTCACATTTAGGCCAAGCTTCCAACTTCAAGCAGCAGCGGCGACGTAATTGGCGTTAATGCGAAAGTCGGCCTGGAAAGTGTGTCAGCAGCGGCCGGACGGGACGATCGATGTGGCTGATGCAAAGTTCGAGCACATCAACGTAAACACGCTTGTGATTTACCATCCCATCGTCCAGAATGGCCGCTTGGAAGACTAAACGCTGCTGATTGGCTTTTTTGCTATAATGCAAAAAAATTGTGTTGAAGAATGAGTTTCGTTTATGATGTTGAGGATTCACTGGGATGGGCTCCTGACCCCCCCCCCCGGACTGCAATAAATAGGAACAGACAAAGGAGGACAGCTTCGTTTTTAGTAAATGAACCTGAAATGCCGAATCTCTGACTGAACCGAAGCATCAAGGCCGAGTCAAGGCCATCGCTGGAGACCCTACCCATCCTGCCCATCCTGCAAACCCCCCGTTTGACCTGTTGCCTTCAGGTAGACACTACAGGTCGATCAAGTCCTGCACCAGTAGACTCATGAACAGCTGTCCCCCCCCCCCAACATTCATGGACTTATACACATACTTTAACACACTGGCAGTCTACAATTCTAGTTTTTCCATTTATATTCTAGTATTTGTTTTATAGTTTTTTTTACATTTATATTTGTCTTTTATCTCTATTTAAAGTGATTATTTGTTTTTTGTCTTTTTTATTGTTCTGAGTGAGTGAGCACCCTCGATGTCAAGGCTATCTATCTATCTATCTATCTATCTATCTATCTATCTATCTATCTATCTATCTATCTATCTATCTATCT
>JBBBVU010000010.1:32334424-32345972 GCA_037177055.1 Atherinosoma microstoma
TTTATTATCATAAAAATACGAATACAAATCTTAAAATCATTCACACGCCTTTTTGACAGTTATCTTATCCGATAGAAATGCAGGAAAACTGTAGAGTCCAGCTGATAAAACCCCCATGCAGATAGGAGTACTGACTGATTGTAATGTCTTTAAAATGTACAACCAACTGTTCACTGTGCACCACGTAGTAATGATGCAACTTTAAGTGGCATGCATGACAGCAACAGCCATGAACTTCGCTTTATTGTGCTTTGAAAATACATACAGTATATAAAATGCATTAAATAGTCAATGGATTGAGAAGTCATTGTATTTCATAACCTTAGAAGTATCATTATGTATGTACAGTGGTTTTGTCAAGCTCCTAGAATCTATCATAGATGTTCATGGTTTTATATATTTTTTCTGGAAAAGTATTTAAAAAAAAAAAAGATATATAAGATATATTCCCCCTTGATTTCCTTCGGGTAAATGCATTGCATATAGAGAGTAGCCGATTCTGTTGCTGAAGGAACTGGCATCCTATCTGCTGCTAGATTTTCCTCTCTATCCATTTTGTTACTGCTTAAATCCCAGACCTAGTTAAAACTCCCCTCAGATAGCTCACTTCACTCTGTCCCATCACTCATCACTCTCCTCAGGGCTTCGGCAAATATTATCACATGACACCTTGCTAATCTGATTGGCTGATCAGAACTGTAAATGAAACCAGCCAGAACCAATTACAATAGGCACAAGTCATTAAGAGAGGTGGCTTCAGGGAGAGAAGCGGTACTGGGGACAGGTGCATCGCTTCTAGTCTGGCAAATTGCTTTCAGAATAGAGTTTGGGTTATCAGTTGCTTGCTATTATACTAAGAGATTGGAAAAGAGGGGTGTTGTCACAGCTCACAGTGAGCTTACACCGAATGTCTTTCTTGTACTAATCAAACACTAAAATTGCCCTCTATGAAAGGTTTCTTGTTTTTTATTTACTTAAATTAACTCTTTTTAAAAATGTAAGCCTCTTGCCTTTTGTAGTTTGGCTTTTCAGCCATAGCATCAAATCACAATAATTTCCTTGTTTATTTAAAACTAGACAGGCACACACTTCATGCAAACCCCGTAAAGCCGACAATCAATCCTACTGTGTAAAACTGAATTAAAGGAAGAATAATTCTTGAATTCCTGAAAGGAAACTTTGTAATGCGGCTGAAGAAGCCTCTGACTGAACACAATCGCTACACCGTGCAGAAGGTGTGAAGAATTTACTATGATGTTGAACAACTTGTGCAGCCTCCCCTACAGATGGCCACATAACACACATATATGCTACATCTTGCTGCAAACATTGAAGGATCTTGGCTTCAAGTAGACTGTCTCAGTGATGTATTTTCTCCCAGGAATCTATAATCCTCCACCTCCACTTCTTCTCCTAAAATAGTGCTTTTCTTACTCCTTTTCCTCCAGAAAATCCCCAGTTATCCCTTCTGTTTTGTTTGTTTTTAAGATGAGGTGATTGTTTCCGCACCATCCCACAAAGTGACTGGCCAGTCAGCATCTTGTCCATCACAAGAAAAGGACCATTTCCTCATTGTGTTAATAGAGTTTATATTCATGTTTGATAAATTACATTTCAGACCTGGTATTCTACCTCCTGGCTTACTGTAACACCGACATCATTCAACTGAATAGTGCCATTAACAATATCCTTGGTCACATTTGTACAATGAATAAAGCCTTTCTATAGCATTTAAACACCCTGATACTTTCCCATCTGGTTTAAACATTAGCCATTCATCCCCTTTATTTCTGGGATTACATTACATGTAATGATTCTGTGCATGTTATGGGATGATTAAACGTACTGTAAATGGTGCAAATATATGCTGAAAATGGTTGAGTACTAAGAATGCATTTGACTTGGCCAGATAACTTCTGTAGGTTGCCTAGCTTGCACTGTAATTGCATCACAGTCGGGGGTAAATGTATTCTGTATGATGCAGCTAACTGGAGTAAAACTGCCTTTTGATTTTAAAGACCATCCAAATCTTGTAATAAAAAAAGATATCTTTAGAAACTGAAAGGCACTTTTTTTTTTGCATGTGGCAAGGTATTATGTCACCGTTAATATTTAAGCTGATGCTGATAGGAGTTTAGTTTGGATCAGGAGGGAATCATCGCAGTCAGTAGGATTTATACTGGGTATGAAGGGTATGAATCTTTAGATGCCATCTGATTCGTGGATCCTCGGTATCCCCAAAGCTGAGGCACAACATGACATGATGGTAATGACATACTTTGGCTCAAGTATCTGTATCATATATTCAAACCTTTATTGTACAAACTGATGACTGCACTATTATCTTTTAATCTATTTGTTTTTTTCCCTTGTCCCCTCCCATTCGGAATTGATTAGGAGTTTAGTAAGTTGGCACAGTTTGCATTGCTTTTTCACTTCTGTTAAATCAGAGTGCACCCCATCATTTTTTGGTTACATCTATTTTGCAAACACTGCATATTAAATGAGTAGCATCCAGCTTTCTCCTCCCCGGAACGCTGTTGAAATCCAAAGTGCATCAGGATCCGGCTGAATTCCCTGCTGAATCTCTTGGTTTTTACACATTAACTAAACTACCAACTCTGAGAGCTAACGATAGCAGCAACTGACTCAGATGCTGGTGATACACCATCTAGGATGGAAGCCCAAAGAGATGCACTGGAGGACAAAACAAATTCAACTTTTCATCTAGTCATTTTATAATGTGTGTTAATTTATTCTGAACCTACAGAAATAAAAAATATTATGTAATTCTTATGCAGCTAAATTAATTATATGTTAAAATCTAATGGCAACCAAACTTTTATTAATCCCAGTTGTAAATATGAATGCCAGTGGATTAGATGCCATGATCCGGGTGGTATATCAGCATGTAGATTAAATATAAATGTGACCTTTTAATACCATTTACACATCTACCAGCAGTCCTGTATTCTTGCTACTGATCTCCGTAGCTCTGTGCTAATTGCCAAGGCAGGCAGAGGTTATGTTTTCAGCACCGTCTGTCCGACTGACTGTTAGCAACATAACTCAAAAGGTAATGGGCGAATTTGATTAAATTTTCAGGAAATGGTATCAGGAACAGCTGATTAGATTTTGCGGGGTGATCCGAATCACTGTCTGGATCCAGGAATTTTAACACTAGAACCACCAATATTGCAATACCCGCTAGAACCACCAAAGGGGGTCATTCTGACACCCTGTCGATGCGGCATTAAAAAAAAAAAAGATAAAGGAGGTGTTTACAGAAGCCACATTTTCCCACCCTTTCAATCTTTTTTTATCATCCAGAAGTAGACGAAGCAGTGGGATTCCTTTGGGATTGTATTTCTAACAGAAAATGTCAAATAATTCCTAGCTAACAACATTCACTTATCAGCTAACAAAGAACTAAATTAAACCATTTTTTTAAATGCATTCATTAATATTTCTTATCAATTATTTGAGGGGGAGTGCAAAAGTAAGGAAACAGCTGATATTGATTTATCCTTTCCCACTATAGCGATCAATAATGAAGCGGGTCATTCTGGCGTGGATGCAGTCCGGTATAGGACCCGTGCATTCCGTGCAGCCATGTCCAAAACGTTAGAAAACACCACAACAGCTAAGTGTATTGATCCCACATTGTTTGACCTGGATCATGTTGATATTCTGGATCTGCTGATCCAGAAGGTTCTAAATATAGGGGTGTACTGGTGGGGGTTTCAGGTTTTTTTTAGGTGAGTGACCCTATGGCTTGGTGGAGTTCTGAGCTCTCTGAGTGCTTCTAGTTCTTCATAAAACACAGGTAGAGCAGATCGGAGGGTAATGAAGAACTACCACATATAAGATGATATACTGTAAAAAGCCCAACAAATTAGTCATTTTAACATTTCTTTCTAAGAAAGCTGAAAAAAAAAGCTAAGCTTGTCAAGTTTACAAATCAGCTGTCTTAGTTGAGACAACTTTAGATGATTTGTGTCTCCATAAATGCAACTAGGGGCACCATACAGGTAAAATGGTTGTTCAGGTGTTGGGAATAAAGTCATGTCCCCATGGCAATACTTTGAATGCATGTTAGTACTGAATAAAAGTTCACACATATGCTACAAGGGTGGCCTAGTGGTTACAGAGATGGGCTTGGGTCTGGGAAACCAAGGGTTTGAGTCCCTGGAGTACCAATGGACAACTGTGGGCCCCTGAGAAAGGTCCTTAACTCCTCTCCAACTGCTCCCTGGGTGCCAAAACATGGCTGCACTCTAGTGCGTCGAGCTCAATTTCCCAGTTGGGAGTAGAAAAGTTAAAATTATTATCAAAATAGCGTATAAGTGTGTATGGTTTATATGAATTACCTTTAGTAAATATGGATATATTGACATTCAGGTTACGAACATTTATTGAACATTCCTGTAACTTCAGTATGTAAAAAGTTAAATGGGAATGTTTAATCGTTCTTAATAAATAAGATGTTTTTTAAGTCTTAAATAAAAGCTTGCTGGGCTGCACGGTGCTGTGGTGGTTAGCACCGTCGCCTCACACCAAGGGTGTGTCTCAATACGTAAGTGCACTGAAACGTAGTATGCACTGGAATGTAGTGTGCACTGCGCACTTGCTTCTGTAGTGCACACTTTCGTGGATAATTGTTGACCCATATGGAGCACTGATGTTCTGCACTTACCGGTAGTAACGAACCGGCATTTGTCCGCGACTCTATAGAGCTTTAAAAATATCCGCCAAATAAACGTCCGCGAACTATAACATTAATCATTTGTAGCACATATAACCTATTTACGTCTTCTAAATCTGTTAAAAACTGCTAACATATACTGTCCTAACTGGGCTACGTCGGTATAAGTCCCGCCCCTTTTCTATGTCACCAATATGATGTCTGTTTAGTGCGAGTAGTGTGCATTATTCTACACTAGATTTTCGGCTGTTTTTAGGGCAGCATCCGCATACTTTTTACCTAAATGTGCTTGTGAACGCACTATGCACTTAAATGTAGTGTTCGAAAGTCCGCTAGTGCGCTGCTTGAGACACACACCCCGAGTCTTGGCTGGAGCCGGGCCTTTCTATGTGAAGTTTGCATGTTATCCTCCTGTATACGGCTTATTCTCACAGTCCATATGGTTAATTATTCACTAGGAATGAGTGTGAATGAGTGTTTGTCTCCCTGAGATGGACCTGATGGACTAGCGTCCTGTCCAGTGTGTACCCTGCCTCTCACCTCGTAGCTGCTGGGATAGACTCCAGCCCCACCATTACCCTGCACGGGAATACGGGGGTATAGAAAATGGATGGATGGAATACAAACTTCCCGACTAAAGAATAAAAAGTTGAGAAAACCTAAAAACTGAGGCAACCAGCTGCAAAGCATATGCGATTAAACTCAACAAAAAGACTCATGTTGTGTGAACCTCCATGAAGTGGGAAAATCAAAGTCATAATATAAAGTTGGATCAACTTAAAACTCAATTTTTCTGAGGTATTTTTAACTTGACCTGAACATCTATCCTAAAATTTGATTCACCTGTTTAATTCAAATTCACACAAAAAAGAGTACAGCTGGTTGCAAAGCTTTTTTAAGTTCACTCAACTTTATTTTTACTCGAGTTAAACTGGTGTTAGATCAATTCTGTGTGCACATACGCTGGGAGCTGTGGGAAATGTGCACAGCTGTAAAGGTAGTAGCTCAAATATGGAATAGTTCCCTGCAGATTCTCATGCAGAAAATGTTAACTAAAGTAGCATATTAAGCAAGGTAGGAACTGTGAGGCTGTGTAATTAATACACCCTTCAAGCTAGCTTTTAACTCGTCATCAGGAACTAAGCCTCTGACAGATTTCCAATGCTGGTTTAATGACATGTTTTCTAGATAAACTGAAAGACACTCCACTAGCAAATGTGCCTGATTCCATCATCTAACTTCATCTTTCATTATCTATCCCTTTCCATTTCCACTGCCCACTTATCTCATCTCATTTGGATTCCTGTCATTAAAAGTACATCCAGATCTGGATAGAGATGTGCAGGAAGAAGAGATGAGAAGCACTTTTTATTTTTATGTTTCAAACTTGTCCTGTCCAGCAGAATGATGCTCTGGCTGCTTGTGGCCAAGAGCAGCTTTATGGACGTAAGATTCCTTTTGATAATTAATTTTAACTCTTTATTTTGAGATTAGTCTGTTGCTGAATCTACATATTAATGCTGAACCTGACAAGAGGGGGTGGGGGCAAAAGAATGGAGAGAGAAAACAGAAGAGAAAAAGAGAGTGAAGAGAAGAAAAAGGAGAGAAAGGGCACATTCACACCAGCCTATTTGGTTCTAATTCTGGTCTGTTTGCTGGGAAAGTTGCTTCGTTTGGGGAATTCTGATTCGCATCAAACAAGCGGACTCGGTCTGCCTACAAACGCAGGTCTCAGTTCGCTTCAAGCGGACCAAATACAGGAAGCGGACTACATAAGCAAAGTGCATTATGGGTTCAGCGCATGGCTTGTGTGCGACAATAGGGCGGAAGGAATGGTTTGTGGTCAGACGTGGGAAAGTTCTGGAAAAGTTTTGATAGAAATATGATCAACCGCTAGCTCTGATGCAGCTCCATGTTTAGCTGTTATGTACTCGAAACCGAAGTCGTCCTGCATCAATAGATGAACCAGTTTTCTTCTTCTGTGAGTCTCATCTTCTCCTTGAGTAATTCTTGAATGTTGTACCCCCCCAGTGGTGTAGTGCTCCCTGGAGAAGTGGGTATACTCTCGATTCTTTGCACCCCTACTGAACCAAGTCCCCAATCGTACCAGTCACCCTGCCACCCAAAGACACATCAGACAGAAAGCAACAGCATCAGCTGTTCAATCTAAGCAGGACAAACCAGACAACCAGCTGCTACACCTTGAAGGAAACAGACAATCACCTGCAGCATCCACAAAACAAACAAAGCTGACAATCATCGGGAGCATCAATAGGAAGACAAGCTGGGAAAAAAATAATGAATCACAAAAACAAAAATGTCAGCAACACAAAGAAAAAACATGAACCTAACCCAGTTGTTGGTGATTAAACCTACAAGACTGGACAGTGATCAGTGAATGTGCAAATGTCACTGGGCCCCTGGCAAGATCAGAGGCAGACCAGGGGTCCCCAGGACCCGGGAGACCAGCAACCACCTCAGAAAACTGTTGCAGCTTAAACATAACTGGTAGAAGAAACAGCCTGGAATCACTGCACTCGGTCACAAGTTGTCTCGCTGAGTGGGCCGATGCATGTTTGTTGAAGTGTGCCAGCCACAGTGAGAACTTGTGATCTGTGGATGAATCAGTATTCCGAGGACGCAGGAGAAGCCAGGCCTGATACAAAGAGAGATGTTTCATCCCTGGCAAAAAGCTCAACAATGATATTCTTTAATCACAGACATGACATGAGCTTGTTTACAAGGTGCTGACCTCCCCATGAGGCTCCACTACAAGACATAAAAGACAGAGGCAGTCAGAGACGAGCAGGAAGGGAGAGACGGAGGTACGGGAGGTGGTGCTAAATCACTAAACTGAGAAAGACACCCAGTATTTGGGGTTAATGAGGCAGTGTAACAAGGCTGGGAAGGCGACAGAAGGCGAGGCTGCACTGAGCTCTGATCTTCTGTGCTTTTCTGAGCATATCCATTACACTGCCATTACCTTGGGTCAATATGTCTGGATTCCCTTCTTCCCCCTGGCTGGCATCACCTTTGCCTACTGCAACACAGGGTCATAATTGATTGGCTGGGCAGGAACACATTTCAGTAAAGTAGTTAACCTTCTAGCCTCTGTGGTCGTCTCCATAAAGGGATTGACAAGCGAGAGAGAGAGAGAGAGAGCGAGATAAAGGGAGTGACCTTAAAACAAGATTATGAGTAAACACTCTCAGGATCCATATAACCCTGCTCTCATCAAATGTGGAATTTTCCATCTACTTGTTTCATTTCTCTTCATTTTTTTGTCCCATCATGTTTTTAATTTTCACCTTTCACTTGTCTCCCTTCCTCGTCTCCTTTCCCCTCCATGTTTTTCTTTTCGTCTCCTTGACAGTGAGCGTTCTGTCGCTTCCATTTTATTACACACAGCCTGCTATTTGGCTCTGGCTCTCCTGGCTGTAGAATAATGGATGTTTTGCAAAGCTGCAGCAAGCATTCACAATGCCCACCAGCTCATTCAAACACTGATTTATCCATAACTATATCAGGGTTTAATGGAGTTTCATTGTTCAGTAAAAAGCTACATTCAGCTTCCTGTAAACACTTGAGTCCCAGCCTATGTTTTTTAGTCTGATTATATATTCTTTTCCTTTCTGCTCCTCTCTATCTCTGGTCTGAAGGGTTTAGGACCGGTACACTAAGCTCATCATGGTTTCTCATTTTCCTGCTGTAGTTTGAAGCAGCCTGATCACAGCTGGCAAAAGACACAGCATGAGTGTATCTATCTGCCCGACTTCCTCACTGTGTACTTGTGGCATGAGGGACGCTTTTCAGCAAAAGCACACCGTCTGAGCTGGCCTGAAACAAGAAAATTACTGGGCCCATTACGGCAATGAGCTGCACACTGGCTCCCAGCACTTAGTATGGCAATGAGGCAGCACAGAGGATGGCCATCAGACATGAAAATGGACACATGTAGAGACACACGAGGTTGTGCATGCACGAACGTACACACACACAATCACACAAAGAGAAGGTGGAAATCTGCCAGCTACAAGTCTTTTTCTCCTGCCTGAAAGATGATGAAGCTATTATGTAGATCCGTCACAGAGATGCACTCTTACATTCAGTTTTCTATCCGTCTGAGAACTAAAGAGTTTTATTTTCTGACCCATTAAGATTCAGCTACTTTGCTTCCTGTTTTTGATCTAAAACAGAGGTGACTGTGATGAATGCTGGAACTTATCACACTGCTCTGTGTGCATGCATGTGTGTATGATACTTATTATTCCTGTAATTACCAAGGCTTTTGTCTATGTGTAGGTTGTTTCATTGTATCAACCCACACACTACCTTACTTCTGAGCCTGAGAGGGGGCAGGGGGGGGTCTCTCCTCTGCACATCCATGTGCTCTAAACAAACAGCTCTGCTCTTGTGTGCATAACTTAAGAGTTTTAATAAAATTGGTGGCAGCATCGGTGAGGAATGCATGTGTGTGTGCTGTTGTGTTTCGGCCGACTGGGGCCCTGATAATGTATTCATGTCTCCAAATGACAAATGGCTCCCACCAGGAGGCGGTTTAACATTTAAATGAGGAGCTGGAGAAAACACTGAACGGCAAGCAGCGAGTGGATACACGGAAACCGGCCGGAGAGCCTCTGCATGTACGACAACAAAGACATTAAAAACACACAAGTTCAATCCAAACAAATACACATACACATGGACAAAAAATGAATATTAAAAGACAAAACGATGGAGGGGGGTGAGACACGGAAACAGCTGGCGTCCCAGCAGGGAATCAGAGAGCAGAAGAGAATTCGTTTGGCGTGCAGAAGCACTCGCTACTGATGAGAGTTTATATAAACAGCTCGTCAGGCCCTCCGCTCCGTTTGGAACAATATCCCTTCAAACAACATGGTGCTGCTTCGTTGGCCAGCCAGGTGCTTCTGCACAGGAAAAACTTGTTTGTGGCTTTTCAGTCATTAACTCAGAAGCACAAACACTTGACGGGAGGAGGAATGCACCGTGCACAAACACAGATGCAGAAATAGCTGTGAGACCCAGGATATGTAAACAAGGAGACTTACACTCCAGCATGCATAGAAATGCACAACCTTACTCTACCTCTGTGTATTAAAAAAGTCAGGAAAGATATAAAATTTGTGGAAAGATACAGAGTTCTCCCGCAGGGAAATTTTAATCTAAACGATTGCTTTTACACCTTCTAACCTCTACAGCCAACGAAACTAGACCAAATGAAAAGCAGTATATAACTGGGCTGATCAGGAGAGATGAATGGTTATCAAACATCGAACCCATCATCAAATAGATTCAGAGGTTACCAAAACAGACTTGCACTTTAAGGGGGGAGAGGCAGCGCTGCAGAAAAGCTGCTTACTGACGTTTCTCTAGGCAGCATGCAAGCCAATGAATAACAGCGTAAAAGATTTGTGGATTCTTCTTGCTTTTCCCCTCACTGGTCTGATTAACTTCCTGCTGCTGTGGAGGGCTGTCTGGGAGCCTTCCACTCTTTTCAAGCCATGACGTTAACAGTTATGAATTTGTTTTTTTTTTAGCAGGTGAGAAAATGGATTTTGGGCGAGAGCATGAAAACTGCCGTTTGTGAGTCTCACAGTCGGTGCGTGAGAGATGGCAGCCCAGGTAACATGAAAGAGCTAGCCCACTCTGATATGACTCATATCTCCCGTCTTCACACCAGAGTCCTGTCTGATCAGTGAGTTATAGCCAGGAGGCAGGCTGGACAAAACTAGCCAAAATAGGGTTGACTGAGGTTTGCAACGAGTCAAATGTTTCTCTGGATATTTTATCCTGCTTTGTGAGGTGTGCCAGTGCTGGAGCTGAACTGGAGACTGTTTTCAGCCGCTGTTTGTTTATCGTCGCCTCTTTTTGAATGTGAAGAGGACAAAGCAGATGACTGGGAGGAATGGAAGCGTTATTTCTATCCTGGGAGAAGAGGTGGAGGATGTTCTGGACTGGAAATGTCACTAAGACTTTCTACGAGAACAGAGAGAACATTCTCTACTTTTTGAGGTCCTTCATTTGCAGCAATATGCTGCGTATAATCAACACGTCTGTGGTGGAGAATGCAGTCTGCTTTGCTGCCATCTGTTGGGATGCAGCATCAGAGCCAGAAAGAAAGAAGCTGAAAGTTTGTTCAAAGAAAATAAACAAGCTGATAAAAAAGCCTGACTCTGTGATGGGGACTGATCTGGATGGTGCACAGAAGAATCCTGTACAGTGAGGCATGTTCAGTCAGAGGCTTCTTCATCCCCACTCTTCCTCATTACTACACCATTCTGCCTGCTCTCTACAATAAATATGTATGTTGGAATTTGGCAATAAATATGCTGCAATAATCTAATTTCCCTTGTGGATTCGTCAAAAGACAACACAAGGAACCAAGTCTCACCAACTGTGAAGATCAGACTCTTGCACTCCCATGTATACAGCCCCCCTTGGGGAGGCACTATAAAAAGAGCAGCATGCACAGACTCATTGTGGCGTATAATGATGGGATGCGGATGCTGCTTTGGGTCCCTCGCTGGAGCAGAGTAAGCCAAATGTTTGTGAAAGCAGGTATGCCCACTCGCCCTGCGGTATTGCGCAGCCTCACGTACAAGCGTATGTGCAGGCTGTCAGACCATCATTGACCAATCCCGGACTGAGCTCAGTGTGTTACTTTTCTACTCTACCGTCTCATTGGCATGTGAGCCTATTTAGAAAAGTATTCTAATTGTTGTGTGTGTGTTCTTAATATAGACCGTTTATCCATCCATCCATTTTCTGTACCGCTTAATCCATGCAGGGTCGCGGGTGGGCTGGAGCCTATCCCAGCAATTA
>JBBBVU010000010.1:32346072-32366902 GCA_037177055.1 Atherinosoma microstoma
GTGGGAGGAAGCCGGAGTACCCGGTGAAAACCCACGCATACACGGGGAGAACATGCAAACTCCACACAGAAAGGCCACTGTTTCAAACTATAGACCGTTTATTGTGTCTGAAATAAAGTATTGAATTGATTTGAATTGGAGGAAAAAAGAAAAAAAATCCTGTAAATAATCACCATAACAGGGAGATGTATCACATATCCACGTCTTTCTTCCTCATCCTGAATGAATTCAACTGGAAACCAGAACAAATGCTTGCATCCAGACTTTTGATGCGTGATCCATGTCTGTCCGTCTTTGTTGAGATGGACTTCCATCCTTCAGCAAAGCATAAACGTTACTGTCCAGATAGCTGCTTGTTCTCTGACCACGAGGCTAGCCATGACTGAGGACCAAAGCAACACCTTTTACGTTTAACAACTCTATAACGAGTGTTAAAAGGATTCAGTGGAGTTTTTAAGGTGTTTCCGGTAGATGCAGTAGGTTTAAGTATTATGTAAGAAATGTATCTGACTGGACTGGAGACAAATATAACCTAATGTTATTAAATTACTCTCCCTAACCTCCTTAGTATCTACGTCTGCTCATTGATTTTTCCTCCTATTCCAACATGTTTTTTCATGTTCCTTTTCTGTGGATGTAGCTTGTCTTCTGTTTGACAAAGCTCTCCTGTCTTTTGCCTTTAAGCTCTCTCCTCTCCAGAGGAGAGTGTACAGGAATCCATCGGAGACCTCTCCATAAATACAAAGATGATGATGTAAGGATGAATCGATATCCCACATGGGCAGGTTGTCATACAGTCTTCGCAAAGATTGCTGTGGGGAAGGAGCAAATTTCTCCTGTCAATGACAACATCCAGGAAAAAAAGAGTGGAGGCAGCTGTCAGTGCTTTGCTCATATTTCAACCTCACTATAAGTTGCTAAAGGACAGGATGCCGTGGTTTTTATGCTTCTCCTTGCCTACATTCTGTGTGGGCAGAACAAGAGCAGCATGTACTTCTATCTCACCTCTGTATACTGTACACTGTAAAAAAAACTCTGTGTTGAATTTTATGGTTTGGCTCAAGACATGAAATATATCAGAGCTAAATATATTTTACATGGACATCAATGTGTTCTCAGTGTCCACAATGGAGAGAATCCAACTGGTTTCCAGATACCATCCCATACCAGCTTTATCTATGGACGACCACAGCTGAACAAAGTGCTGCACACAAGTTAAATCATGATACCAATATAGAAATAGAACTGCTAAAAACCAACACACTAAAACCAATTAAAACAAATAAAAATCCAGAGAAATAAAAATGGGTTTTAAGACGAGTTTTATAAGTGGACAGTAAAGGGGCCTCTCTAATGTCAGACCTGGGTACCTGCAGAAGGTCAGCTGACCTGAGGGGCCGAGAAGATGAGAAGGGATGAAAAAGCTCAGAGAGGTACGCCGCACATTTAAACACAGACAGAAGAAGTTTAAAAATGAAGCCTAAAATACACGGGCAGCCAACGGAGTGAAGCAAGGACGGGGGTGTTCTGAAGCAGCTGCAGACGAGACAATTAAGACTCACTCCAACATAAAGTCCGTCACAGAAATCCAAGCGGGATGGAATAAAAGAAGAGCGCTGGGGCCCTGCAAGGCTTTGATAAGTTGCACTATATTCTGTTTTTATTTATCATTTACCTTTTAGATATTTATTGTTGTTTATGTGCGATTTGGCACTAATTGGTTTTACTATTTACTTCATAGCCCTAACCCTAACCACCCCACGGGGATAATAAAGACTACTTGAACCTTGTTTTTGATTTGGGAGCCCAGAAACATTAACTTCTGAGACGTGGGGCTTGTTGCACAAAACCAAGATAAGGGATTAAGGATATGTTGGTTATCCTGGATCAACTTATCCCTGATCCAGTTGCACAAAAGCATGAGGGAAAGGATATATTATGGACCATGTTACCTTGGAGATTTATTCTGTGGAACTAGCCTGCTCCAGTCCAATTATCCAATCATGTGGATTGCGATGGTTCCAGCGGAGAGGTGAGTGTGTATTTGTGCGCTACAAATACGGTTTGTAATACTTTGCCACGCGTTCTCTCTTTATTTTACGCCGTGACGGTGTTTCCGTTTCTTTTTATTTGGTCTTCGCCTTCTTCATACGCTTCTATGAAGATTCCCACCTCCGACGGAGAGAAGGACGCCGCTCTCGTTGCCATGGAGATCAGTGATTCTGTGATAGATCGCAGGGGTTTATTTTTGGAGGTCACGAGCAAGCACTTATCCAGGATAGGTTTCACCGGTTTGATGAATCCATGTCCGCACATCCTGGCTTGCACTTCGTGCAACCGATTGAGCCTGGACACCCTTGTTGTGGATTGGATGAGCCCGGCTTTTGTGCAATAGGCCCCAGGTCCCAAATTGAATAAATGGGGGTCATCGAAATCTGCTGTACAACATTATTTTAAAACATCTACATCTGTAGCTTGTACATCCAATCAGTTTTCATCTACGAAGTAGAGCTGAAGTACTTCATGGTATCCTGGTAACCTTGATTTTTTTCCGCACTATGTCATCAATGAAACATGTCTGAGCAACGCCACAGTGCAGAAGATTCATCTTTATTTAAAAAAAAAGGAAAAAGTAAGACTATATGTTGATAGTTACCTTTACTTGGGAAAAGACTCGGCCAGAAAGCCTCATCTGAGGCAAGATGCTTGCGGGTTAAATTCACTGTTTTAAAGCAAAATATTTTCTTTGATTTTTAGTCAACTTGTCCAAATTAAAAGGAGGGTGAAGTCGTGCCCAGATTTTCAAGTTGAGTCTGACACATGGACATCAAATATAATATATGTATCATCTCACCATCCCTTCATGTTTGGCTCCTCCACCTCTGTTATGTCCACTCACCATTCCTTTTCTCTATCTATTCTTTGCTCGCTACCCACCTCTATATCTTTTTCTTGTTATCTCCTCTCATGTTCCTCTCCTTTCTCTTCTTCCACTGACCCTTCCACCTCCTCCCACCTTCTTCTCCGGCCCCATCATTACTCCTCTTTCACCACTCATCTTTCTAAGGCTGCAGAATTCGCCAGCACAACAGTGCCATTCTGCTGCCTACTAATAGAATCCCTCAGTTCCTCTAATGGATCTGTCAGAATCTCCCGAGTACAGGAGAACAGATGGATTGATAGGGCGGGGGAGAGAGACAGAGGAAAGGGGACAAAGAGACAGAGAGATGATGAGACAGAAAGAGAAGCAAAGGGAAAAAGAGAGATGCGCCGGGGCTTGCGACACTTTCATCTGTGCCTTGAAAAGCCTCCGAGCGTCATCTCCTCTGACACCGCCAACCAGCCGCCATATGGTCCAACAGACTCAGTGGTGCTTAAGCCCAGAGCTTTGTCCCCGTGGGATGATGATAGTTTCTCTGTGGCCAGGTGAGGACAGCAGACAGACTGGGTTTTCTCCGGGAGTGATTAGGATGTATAAAGGAAGGCTTTGCTTTCTGCTTTTTCGTGTTTGCAGCAATAATTTGGGATTGTGACTCATCACAAGGAGAGAATTCCTTGTAAAATGCAAATGAAAATGAATCTGTGGTGGGAAAGTCAGAAACCCCTCTGCCACATCTTAAAGTAGATTATATGAAAAGCCTTAAAATAATTGGGATACTGTTGAAGAGCTTATATAAATATTTAAAGGTGTACTTCAAATACGACTTTGTCACTGTTAGATGGATGTTTCTCAGGCAAAATCCAGTTTAGAAAAATAAGCCCAAAGCTTTAAATGAACTTAAACAAGTTAGAACAAAAATAATTTATCAATTTATCAACTTATTATTTTGCTCTTGTTTTTCTCCGGCTCTGTGACGGGGTACTCACCGTTATCTGTGGCGATGAACAGAGCTGTGTATTTATTGTCATGGACATAAGGAGACTCTCGGTCCAGCGGGGACGAGGTGTTGACACTTCCTCTGACTGGGTTCACACTCAGCCAGCCTGCAGGGTCTCGCAGAACAGCATATCTGCAAAAAGGGTTTAAAAAAAGAAAAACAAATTGAAAAAAAAAACATAAGAAGTTGTGACCATAAGTAAACCATCAACTGTGGCCTCCTTAGCAAAACCAAACTCATCTTTCCTGTTTCTTTGCTTGGATGTTTAAAGTGTCAGAGTCAGACAGAAAGAGGTAAAAAACAGCAGACATAAACATATCTGAAAACTCCATCTTGTTTACATACAATATGTAACTTTGGGAAATTCCCAACAGCTTTTTTTTGAAAGATTAAAAGCAGTTTTAAAACATCCAGATTAAAACTTTATGCTAGCCTGAACTCGTTAAATCAATATTTAAAGACAGCCACTTAGATGATGCAGAGACCAGCAGTTCATTATATTATCTACTGGAAATTAAACATTTAGTGTTCATTAATACTTAATGAATAAAATAAAAAAGGCTACACTAAAATTGAGCAACCAGTTTGTAGCATATACCTGTATTATACATGGCTACATGCTATACACAATGGTAGGAAAATTTAACTCCAAACAATGCAGTATGATTAAATTTCACCACTTAAAGACATATACCATGCAAGCATGTGTGGGGTTGGATATATGGGCTCTTTTTAAGTGTTAAATGGTGTGGGGGCTTATTTCTGAGCATCTGTTTGTCTCCCTTCCAACAGCTTCAGTGCACTAATTTATTAAATGGCGAGGTCATTTATTATTAATAATAATAATAATAATAATAATCTAAAGCCCTCAAAGTGCTTTAGATTGAATCCGTTATTCATCCACTCCTCATTCATACGTTTTTAAATCAACACATGTTCACCATCAGCTCGTCAAGTCAAAGCCACGAGGCAGCCAATCAGACTGGGGCCTTCAGACAAACATGTGAAGATCCTGAGAGAAACGATGACTTATTAAACATAAAAAGTCTTCTACCAGTCAAAGGTTTGGACACATTTATGGATTTAATGAAAAAGTGTGTCCAAACTTTTGACTTGTACTGTATATGTAAAATGTTTCTGTAACTGTGAAGGAGAGAATCTATCTCATTCCACTTCATTCTGGTTCCAGCTGCAGAGACACTTGACCAGAATTCCTCAGCAATAACTAATATTTGACTTTATTTTAATGATCCTAAAATCTCTGCTGATCAAATCTGTTTTATTACTTTGATAAACATACCAGCTAAATACTATATCCATAACAATATGGCTGAAAAACTTAGCCTCCTTTAATGTTTTCATGGTTTTCATGAGTTTACATATGATAAACGAATGAACTGAAATTTAAGAATAAAAAACTAAAGTTAACTAAAATAAATTTTAAGCGTCTTTGAAAATGAATAACTTCCTGTAGCATACCCTGAAGGTTTCAGGTTGTTTTTATTAGATTTGTTTTATGCTGTTTGTCCGTTTTTTAATATTTGTGTTTGTTGTTATGTACAGTATGATAGCTGTCATAATCTGTGGCATGTTTGTGTCGTTGTAACTTTGAAGAAGACATCAATAAACTTATTTATTAAAAGAAACACAAAGAGTAAATTAAAAATAGCAGGAAGACATAACAACACGGGGTCAGGGGTGTAAGACAGAGCTGTCAATGATTTGTTAAGTAAAAGTGTGAGGACTGCACGACCATTTGAACATGACAGAAATAATGGAAATAAAAAATGGATGGTTGAAGTTAGAGCGGCGTTGCCTCCTTTGCATCTGCTGCAGCAGCACCTCCTGCAGAGCCCAGCTCTGAGGATGATGGAGAGCTCTACAGAAATCTTGTGGGCAAGTGGCCAAGCCGGCATCGCCTTGAACACCAGATGAAGGGTGGATCACGACCTCGCTAATGTGGCTACTCAGTATGACCACTGATGACGGCTAGACGGTGATTGGAAGCCGGGCTTGCATCGAAGCGAACGTTGCATTTGACTGATTTATGAGCCACAGTGTGCTACTTTTCTGAATGTGCAGACCAAAGCTTATGCATGTTGTACACTGTGCTGGATATTCTATACATGCACAAAAGTGGCACGCGGTTGGCTTAAACTTTGTCAAATGCACACACAGACACACAAGACTACAGACTTTCTACACCACAAGGCCACACTTTGCCAGAGTGCTCAGCAGCAGACAAATTGTCTTTGAAATGGAGCTCTTCAGCTAACAGTGCGCGACAAAGCCTTGGGAAATGGCTTCGCAATCAACCTTTGCTCACACCTTTCTCCTCTCGCTCTCACACACACTCCCTGCTAGTGATTACAGCTGTTAACCAACACATTTGTCTTACTGTAAAAAAAAAAAGAGGCAATTCAGTGAGGTTAAATGTACTATTAATAATGAAACATTTAACATTGTACATAGTCTCTTTCTACCTTTTTCTTCCTCACATATGCAAAGATAAAGGCTCCACAAAGCACACTCCTCCACCATAACATAGTGAGGCTCGGAGCTTATTAACCTCCATATGTCTCATTTCTCTCCAACACTGAATACATTATCAAACACACTGTGTTATATTTCTGTTTCATCACCTAACTGTAAGAGAGAAACACACATTTAAATTTTTCACACATGGTTTCAACCATTTAAGTTTTGCACATCTTTGCACAATGCCATTAGCAACATTGATAGATATGCGTTTGCTACCAGTACACGTGTCAACTGGTATGAGCTCAGTCATCGGGGAGAGGGAAGAGCAAAGTCGCTGCTTCTTTCCTGCCAAAGAAACCAGCTTAGGTGGTTCGGGCATCAGGTTAAGATGCTGTCTGGATTCCTTCCAGGAGACTTTTCTTTTTTTTGGAAACTTCCCACAGGGGAAGAAGCTTAGGTGCAGACCCAGGACTCGCAGGACAGATTAAATCTCTGGGAACACTTTGGTTATCCCCCCCCCCCCAGAAGAGCTGAAGAATGTGGCTGAGGGGAGGGAGCTCTGGGGGATCTCTGCTAAGACGCGAACTAGGTCCTGGATAAGCTGAAAATGGATGGATGGACAAACGGATCATTGAGAACTACACACTTTCTTATATCATACAAATCCACTTAGTTTATATCTTGATATTTCTCAAAAATATCCATGATGGAAGGTTTAAAAGCACTCATCCTCATGTCAGGGTTAGGAGAAAACATGCACATTTCTTATACTGATGTAAAAGCTACTTCAGATTTTAAGTTTGGTAATGATTAAGTGATTGCAGATTATCATTCTGCATGAACTTCAAGATATTTTCTAAATTTCTCTGACGCTCGGAAAAGTTCTGCAAGGCTGCAAGCGTTCCCATCTGCGACAGTTCAGAATCAAAGGTAACCACTAAATGAGTCATACTGGCTGTTTGTCCTCTCTGTGCAAACACAGGGACAGTCCATTACATCCCTTTAAAAGGGCAAATTAGAAAGACATTAAAAAGCCATTAAGAATATTCATATCTGGTTCAATGTGTTTATCTCAAAAAACAGAGAAGGCCGAAACAAATCAGTCAACAAATTAGACATTGTGCAAACATAAGCTCACATTTAATTCCAAACACACACAGTTAAAGATGCAAAAGCAAGCAAAAAGCCGAATAGAACATCAAGCAAAAGTGGCCTCTTTGTGTGTTCTGCTTTTATTGTGGGGAAAAAACCCAAAAAACCCTGAAGACCGCAAGGTGATTTGTCCAGCTTTTTGCTTAAGTTGCAGAGAGTTCAGCATCATGAGCTACATTCTGTGACCCCCAATGGTATAGAGAGGTGGCTATAATATTGCTCCTTTCACTATTGCAGAGCTGCACCCTTAGGGGCTACTCTGAGCTGCTATAGCTGGCATCAGCACCCAGTCAGAATGTGTGGGAATGGTTTAGTTGGAAATTGCCCTTAGCTGTTAAGAGGACACATAGGAGCCTGGCTGAGGATGGCAGGAGTGTATTGCATCTGTTTAACTGTCAAAATGTCTCATTATGGTGATCCAGGGCTGACATATAATGCTATACCACCTGCAAAGGCTTTTAAAGATGGTCTTACATAAGCCTTTCTGAGACACCATCCGTTCAGTTTGTTAAAAATAAGCTGGTCACTTTAAATCTTGTGGAAAATACCCTAATCTAAGAAAATCTCTTAGGTTTCACTAAGACTCAATAAGGAAATTGAGCAGAAAAAAAGGGGGGAAATCAATGTAAGAGAAATGTGCTTAATAAAACGGAAAAGAGAGTATTTAGCTATAATTATATGGTGAATATATAATTTAGTTGGACAGCTAATTCAGAGGAGCAGAGCAGAGCTGTCATCCTTGTAAATATGCGAGACGGATGAGTTCTTTCTTACTCTAATCTGAGGCTTGTTCCCCAGTTCTGTCAGACAACTCAGACGGATGTTTGGAGCAGGAGGGAGAGGGAGGCTCGCGCCCACTGCTAATTCACTTACATCAGGAACAAAATATTGGCTTACATTGTGCTCATTTTTGATTGTGTCTGTGTTTTCATGCCAGGTGTGGGTGGGATACACAGACTCGGAAAGGCAATCCCTGGTATCAGCTGAGCTAGAGAGAAGATAAAAGCTGAGTAGTGACAGTCAAAAAGGAAAGATCTTTGCATAAATGTTGAATATTGCACCGCTTTGTTTTATATAACAGGTATGTGCTGCTCAGACCTCTTTGAAATGACATTAAAGTAATGTGGTTGTTTGAAGTATTCATGGGTTTGCAAGATAAGAAGGAACACCATATATACATATTTAAAAATGTACTTTCTAACACAACAGTTCTTCATCACAATGCTTTTGTTTCACATCGTAGTGTTTTTTCCCCTTTAGCACATCGCATTATTGACGCTCATATAGCTACACTTCACTATCATTTCAAGGTTTAATGTATAGAACTCTTAAAGTCTGGATTCATGCCTCCATTTTCTGTGTTTTACTTTTTCTAATCCTTTTAAACGGTCGTGAGCTTCAGGTCTCCAGGATTTCTGAGGGCTTTCTTTAAATTGTTTTCTTTTTCTTTCAATTTCAGTGCAGACCTTGGACCTTGCAATTTTCCAAGCAATGTGTTTTTATTTTTACTTATAATAATAATAGTTATTATTGTTATTATTATTATCACTATTTCTTCAGGTACTTTCTAATCAGCAGCCTGTTGCAAAGACCAAAAAGCCAAAAACACACATATATATATATACATGTAGACATAATAGTACTCCAATAATGTTCATCGTGTCTATGCTTTCTATTCTTGTTAAGATTCTTTTGTTATCAGACATTTCATTCTTACGTCTGCCTTACGCAGGAACTACAGGAAAACATGAAATGAACAATAACGGACCACTGCAAACGGGAGAATCACATCATGGACTGGGTAAAAGCCAAAGTCATCCCCACAGAACACAAGACAGTGTTGGATCATGGAGGCAGTAGAGATCAGGAAGCGGGCCCGGCGCTGCCACAATGACACAGTAACGTTGGCTTTGGGGCGGTGTCGGCCTGTCACTCCGAAGATTGGGATTGACAGGTAGACACCGCCTCAATTGCAAAAATCTGCTGATTTAACCACGTCACACACCACTCAGTAACCTCTGAAGAAGACGGAAGACAGCCGTCGAAACATGTCAGGTAGGCGTAAGAATGAAGTGTCTGATAACCAGTATTTTATATCAACAAGGTGATTTCCAAATAGCTATAAGCTATTTTACCATAGCATGTAGTGTGTCTTAAAAAATATTGAAAAACTAGACAAGTGGAGGATAAAACGGGTTGCAGGCCTAACATTTAGAGCAGGGCTACTCAATTCGGTCCTACGAGGCCCGTAGACCTGCACGTTTTCAACGTGTCCCTGCTGCAACACACCGACTCAAATTACTGAGTCATTGTGCAGAATTTAATCGGCTGCTTGATCCATTTAATTTGATTCAGGTGTGTTGGAGGAGGGAAACACTGGAAAACTGCAGGACTGCGGCCCTCGTAGGACCCAACTGAGCAGCCCTGCTTTAGAGGATAGATAGTATTTGACAGTCGTGTCCTTCCATGTACTGTTTATAAAAGCCTCATCAGAGATGTTCCCATGGAGGAGTGGCCGTCAAGAATCCATTCTTACAGGAGAGAAACTGTGGAAAAGGCCGAATTTACTGTAAATGACTCAAGAACTGGACTGAAAATTAGTAGCAACAGATAATATGGAGCCTCCCAAAAGCCTGGACCTCAATGTTACTGAAGCAGCCGGCATCCAGATAAAAGCTTTAAAATGTCCTCCAAGACATCTGGAGAATTATTCCTGAGGGATATTTTTAAAAATGACAACAAAGCTTGTCTAAGAGGGCTGTTTGTTTTTGTTTGCCTTTTTTTCCCCTTGAATGTTGGATTTCTTATTTATGTTTACACATTTCTAGAAAACACTGCGCCTACTTTCCATTGTCTTGTCAATATATATGAAAATGAAGGATACTGGCTCCTGAGTTGAGCACAGTACCATATCATGGTGGAAAATAATTGGATGTCACACCGGTACAGTGCAATCTCCGGTGAGAACAGATGGAGGAAAACCTTACTTGTCCTTCAAGTCACTAGATCACAACTTTGACTCTGGTTTTGTAACTCGGTGAGAGCATAGCATACCCACACAACACAAGTGTGGAGGTTTGATCCTTTCAGACTGCCCAGCAGGGACTCATGCACTGACATGCATGCACAACAGGAGAGGCCATGGCAACTGCACTTTCTCATGAAAATATCACTTCACCTCAACGTGTCAAATACCAACCAGTTTCCTGCTGTATTCGGCTTCTAGATAGTTAGGCCATGATATAACACATGCAAACTTGATAACAGCCGCAAAAACATGCTGCAGCTGATTTACTAAGCTGGCGCAAAGAGGAATGTGTCCGTAAAACCGGCAAATAGAACATTAAGAGAGCATTCAACTTCAGCATCATTGTGGTCATTTATGTCCATTGAGGCAAATTGTTCTATCTCAATCTGGCCATTATAATGGCTGTGTTAGTTAAAATGGCACCAAGTTTTAAAATTGAACTTTTAATCTTGCAAACAGTGTTTTATGTAAAGGTCTGTAATGGGACTGATTTTCGTAAAAATGACAAATATTACCATTATGTAGAATATGAAACCCAAACATCACAGAATGCACCACAAAGAAGTTGTGCTTAGGGCACCTGAATGTCTCGCGGCGGCCCTGCAAAGTATGAACAGCAGAGGCCGAGATCCTGACTTAAATTCCTCATTGTAAGAAATGAAGATTTCCTGAACTGAAATCAAAAATCTGCATTAGTTCCTTCCTGTTTCCTAAATGTGTATCTAAGCTTGTACAGAAGCAGGCAGATGCTTTGGGACTGCGAAGCTCCAGAGGACAACATGCAACCATTGCAACAGCATCCTCACATTACAGTTTTTACCAAAGTGAGTACAAGTTACCTTAACTTAAAACTGTCTTGATCATTTATCGGACACCTGGGAATACAACTACAACACCAGTTCAGCTTAACCTTGGAAAGTTTTGCCCAGAATTACTCATCTGTGGCACATTAGGCTTCATAACAGCAAAATATTTCAATTCTCTGCCATTTGGTGCAGTGTTTACCGAAGTTTGTTTAGTTAACACAGCTGCCTGCTGTACAGGGGCTGAAAGATCAGGGTAGAATCCACATGAAACTCCCAAAGCATATGCCAAATTCATCCGTCTCTTATTCATAATGCTTTCCTGCTGAGACTTGGCGGTTTTTACTGGGGCATGATTGATATTCAAGCTTTCGCCTCCTTCTCCGGAAGTGCATCATTAAGTTTAAGAAAGCTTTCCTGACAATTTAGGGTGAGTTGTCAAGTCATGCATATGTTTAGGAAGGAGAATTCTTTTGTTGTATTGAGCTGCGATGTAGCATCTCTCCATGCTGAGGAGGCAATATAAGAGAGATTGAGATAGGAAATGCTTCTGTTAGATTTATTCTTTATTCAAAGCCCCTTTATTTGCTTTTTCGTTGTACAACAAGAAGCAAATAAAGTTGCATAGAAAAATCATTAATTTTATGACAAACATGACACAAATAAGGGGTCCTGCAGGCCTTCTTTCATATTCAGGGGGCTTTGAGCTGTTCAAAGGTTTATAATGAACAAAGCTCAGGGCACTGGGGAGGCTGGAAGATAGGCAACTGTTTCCCAGTTTAAAAAAAGTAATACCTAGTAGACAAAGATTAGGATCTAAGGACACAAGCATGGCATGAGTTTCCCATGGGTTTTTAAAAGCTTTGAGATCTGAATCATCATAACTATCAGAGGAGAGGGGCATTACATCCAATCTAAGACTGAACCATGTGTAAAGAGACTGGAGAAGGTCGTATGTGAAGCTTCTGATCTTTTTGGACACTGGAAGAGCTGAAAACTCTTGTAATTTTTTTTACCAGTTCCATCCATCTTTACAGACACTCCACCAGCACCACACCAAAGCTTTGTCTTGCTATTTTACGTGACTGGTTTCAGTTTCCTACAAAAGGATTCTCTCATACTCTTGGATGGCAATGACAGCGTATTACTGCATGCATCTCCCTTCCTACCCTTATATTATCCCCAACTACACACACATCTTTGACTTTCTGTCTCGCTCTTTCTGTCCTGCCTCTCGGTTGGTTACTTTATCTCTCTGTTTATCTGTTTCTCTATCACTTTCTTCTCCTTCTATTGCCAGCAAGATCCTCATGTGATTGGAGTCTAAATTTCTGCGAGAAGGGAGACGGCACAGTGCCAATGCTAATAGTCTTCTTCTATTTGAGAGCTGCTGAGCGTGTGCAAGCAATAGATATGAGAACATCAATCAAAAGCCGTAAAAGTACCGAGGTTGTGTTGACTCGTGTTTGGCTGCAGCAGCTGTGCACTTCATCCGAATATGAGGCTAGTAAAGCGAGAGAAGGAAACAAAATGGAAAGGAGGGCAGAGCATGGATGGTGAGATAGGGACAGGGATCATGAGTGGAGATAAGAAAGGGACACATAAGACTAGGATTGGGAATAAGTGTGCAGTAGACGTTTAGCTTACTGGTGGTAATCTACCCTTTTTTTTTTGAAAACTTTTCTTTTCCATTCACAAAGCTCAAAACTACCAATAACTAATACTATTGATGATCTCAAAGTCAATTTTGTATGAGATGTTACGGAGAGAGGTGAGACCTGTGAACCCTAACCCTAACCCATCCTGTTAGGCTGGACTTGAATTTTCAACAATGGAGTAATTTAGGAAAAAGTCAAAAGTCCCCGTGTTTTGAAAGGATTAGGCTCTCTCACTCACTTGCCCAGTATGGGTATCCTAAAATCTATTCTGAGATACAGGACAAGACCTTCTTATCTACAAATTAGTGAGTTATTTTAAAAACCTTTATTTGGTGACATAATCCTTGTGTGTAATGACAAACCTTTTACTTTGATCTGCATTTAGCAAGGAAAAAAGGTAGTGAATACCATCTGCTACATATAAATGACCACGTGAAAGCAGGTGGGAATGATATTTAGACCGTACATTTATGTGTTTTATATGGCTACAGCATGCACAAAAACCTTCTAAAAAATGCCAAAACTTCTGCAGAGATGCCACATAAAGACAGGATGTTTCTGTTTGATATGACTAAAAAACTACATGAAGCCTAAATTTAGGTACAGAGGGATGACAAAGTCAAAGAAAAGATGAATAAATGAATGACTAAACACTACAGGTGCCCACACAAAGGTACTCAGCATGCTGCAACACCCAGTCATGCTGAGTGGAAAAGATAAAAACGGGAATATGCTGGTATTTAAGTAGAAGATCCAAGTGAGTTTGTTACACACGTTTATATCAGCAGATTGGTGTCATCAACTAAATTGTGATGGTAAATTAGTGAGTTGAGGTAGCAACAAGGATAAGTAGTTCAAATAGACCATGATGCAGATGTTGTGCAGGAAAAGTGGAAACTGAGGTAGATGACAGTAAACTGGGAAGAAGTGTCCTAAAGGAATGCTATAAGCAAAAAGGTGGAAGAAGTTTACTCCGAATGAGGTTGCAATATGTGGCATTGGGTGATTCTATGTTGTTGTTTTGTAATCCTCGCTGCAGACTAATTTCCCAATATGGGACAAGAAACTTACTTTGAACTTCGATGTTCCTAGCAATGAATATTTCAAACCAATGCATCTCAAACAGAATATTTAAACTAAGCATACAGCGCTGATGGATGAACCGGCTGACTGAAAGCAGTCCAAATCCATGACTTCTTATCTCCCATGTAAGCCACATGGGAGATAATTGTTTCTGCCATTAGCTAAAGACGTGATGCTTTCAAATATTGTCTGGGACACATTCTTGTTTAAAAATTGCACCAAGTTTAAGTCATCTTACAGCAACACTTTATCCCAGAGAATAGGATCAATGCCAGGCAGCATTTAATAAGACTCCACACATCCTTTCTCTATCCAGCTACGTAAATCAGGTGACCTTAGCAGGTCAGTTTTCTACTTTATGTCTGATATAAACACATTTGTACAGCTCCAGAGGTCTTTGTCTGCTTATTGCGACAGCTCAGAACCAGCTAAATATAAACGCCTTGTTTCTGAAAGTGTTTGACGATGGACTTTACTGAGAACAGTGATAGTGCTGGGGATATGACAAGTTGTCAAAGCAGCGTAGCAGCTGGAGTTTGTGAGGTGGAACACATGATAAGATAGAATCGCAGCAGGATCCATCACAAAGGCTCTGGCATGAAGAAGATGGATGAAGAGTTAGTCTGTGCTCAGCCTTATGCTGAAGTCTGTGATCTTTATGAAGACCCCGTGCAAATGATCATAGGCATTCTGCAGGCTTTCCTTTGCATTCACACTCATTGTTCACATGGAAACACAGTTTTGAGCTCTGAAACGAAACTTTCTTTAAAAAATACTTTTCAGGGAAAAAGATTTCCATTTATCGCAACTGTGATTTTTTCCCTTTGAAGTGGAAAACAAGGTTGTTTTTTTGGGCTTTGATCATGCACCATTAACTCCTTGATTTAATGTCAGAATATGCACCAATCTTCCCCTTATTTACATGGCAAAGCTGAACTTGGCCAAGATAGAGCAGTGCTAACCTTGCCAAAAGCATTCTTTACACAGAAATTTATACTAGTAACTATAATAAGG
This sequence comes from Atherinosoma microstoma, assembly GCA_037177055.1. Classification (NCBI taxonomy): domain Eukaryota; kingdom Metazoa; phylum Chordata; class Actinopteri; order Atheriniformes; family Atherinidae; genus Atherinosoma; species Atherinosoma microstoma. The sequence goes on from JBBBVU010000010.1 coordinate 32,361,170, forward strand.
TATGGAAGGCTCAGAATGCATTATGCAGCACATCTACATGATGGAACTTGGAGCCTATGCTACAGATTTATGACCACAGCTGATGGGACCTCGAGATGGTGAAACAACTATGAGATGAGGGAGTTTACTCTGCAGAATAGTAATTATATATTATATAGGACACATTTAGGACAATACGTTTCTGGATGGTTTCATGTTTATAGAAACATTAATCATATAATGGTGCCAGTGCAATCACCACATTTCTTAATTTTTTCTTACTCATTTTCTACATCAGTTATCATGAAAACACCAATGAGTTCACAGCCTTCATCTGAACCATTCAAGTAGACTTCTAATATCCAATATCTTAAACCACACGTTGCAAATCTGTCTAACCAAGTTTTACAATCTTATATTCATCCAAAAAGTCTTTAGGATCTTGCTTTGAGAGTGATCAACTTGGCAAGAGCAGAATGTGTGAGATTATTAATCTTGTCCTGAGAGTATTTGTCTTTTCTTACTTTGCAACTGAATCTCAAAATTGGTTATTTTACATACATATTAAGTTAAATTATCTCACGGAGACACTGTTTGAGATCACGTTGTATCTACTGGAGACAAGAGAGAAACATCTTAAAACAAGTGGTGAAACACTCATTTCATTAAGTCCCTTATTAAGAGAAAAAAAACCTCCAAACAGCCGTTGGTGCTTCTTTTCAGTTTTGTTTCTTACTAACTTTGAGAAAAAAATATCTTAAAACGAGAGCAACTAAACGTGAATTCAATAAAAAGGCTATCAAAAGCAATTCTCAAATTAAGAAGAATCATCTTATTTTAAGATATTTTTCCCCCCAAAGTAAGAAAGAAACACTGAAAAGAAGCATTAACAGGCTGGTTTGAAGTTTTTCTACATAACAAATGTTTCACAACTTGTTTTAAGATGTTTCTCACTCGTCTAAAGTCTAGATAATTTTTGTTACTTCAAAAATCTTACCAATTGTAATTATCTTCTCAATTTAAGTGCTTTTAGTCATATTAAGATAACTCTTTTTTGCAGTGCAGCAAACAACAACATGAAGAGGCTGTTGCATTAATGTTTTTACCACAGCCTCTTTCCTTTTGCATGTCTCATCTTTCTGGTCCATATAGCTCTTTTAACTTTTAAAGTCTGTAACAGCTGTCCATGCATAATCTCCAGTCTCAGTCAGACCAAGCTATGTTATAGCACCGTCCTCAGTTAAAGAGACTCCAGCAAAGAGAGAGATACCCGAGTACAAATAGGTTCGTTCTACATAGCTGTTTTCTGATCTAGGAGCTATATCATGGGCTCCAGGTTGGATTCCTCTTTGATTTTTACTCAGTTTGTAATGGATTTAAATTCTTTTCTAGTGCAAACCTTTCCAAGGATGCACATTTCACCGTAAACTGTTAGAAGCTGGTTCGTAAGTAGATCATAATTTATTCAGTCTTTTTAATAGCATGTAGTCATTTTGACCTCCACCACAGAGGTTATGCGAGTGGTAAGATTGTTTGTTTGCATGATTCTGTATTTTTTTGCAGTTATTATAATGATTAATGGGTGGGTTTGCATGGAGGATTTACCAGAAGTGGGGCATGAATGTGTGATGTAGATCAAAACCAGACATGTTTTATTCCGCCTTGCTGGAGGTATGCAGTCTCAGATTGCTCTTTTTCAGTCATTCCTCGGTTCACAGGCAACCCAACAATGTAAATACATTTACTGAATGATTGGATGATGGTTGGTTTGTTAAACACGCTGAGTTGGTTCTTGGATGGTCAACGGTACCAACACTGTTTGTACAGTATCTACAATTGAACTCCGTCCTTATAAGTGACCTTCACAAACTTGAAAAGAAGGAAAAGTTATTTTAAAAACATAAACAAAAACAAAATGATGGCCCCCTCCCCCTCCCTCTCTGCTGTGCTTCAGCCCAGACTAATAACCGTGGTAACTTTATAGGTGGCAGTGATAAACACGGGTTCAAGACTTTACAGTAATTGGAGCATTGATCCTTAATCAAGATCTGTTTACTGCTTGACTTCAAAGATGGTCTCCTCGCCTCCTTTATGTTGACCCTGACCCTGGTTGTTAATGGTTGTTACTGGTTATCCACCAGACGATTCTCCAGTGGGTGACCATGCTGTTGAATGTATGCAGCAGTATAAAAGATAGACCTTTGAGCCTCACATGGATGCTGTTCATAGTAAAGCTCGCCTTCCTCGTTGTTTCAGTGTTGATGAAACTTTCACGATGGATTCTTGTTTTTATGGAATACATTCCAACATTCTGTTTTATCAGCTGGTTTGGCACTTATCCTCAGTATTTGGATCAGATTGAAGGCAATCTTTGAAAAGTACTGCAAGACTGCTGACACAGTTTTGAATAATCTATACAAGGTCAGAGCTTTAGAAAAGGTCGGCTGATCTTCCTCTCTGAGGACTTCATGTTGCTCCCGTCGGGTTGCAAGTATATCCGAACAATATGCAGGAAACAACGCTGAAAAACTTTTTTTATCCCAGATGACACCGTTTGTTTTTTAAACTGTGAATTTTTTAAGGTTTTTATTTTCATTTAGATTTGTTGGTTATTACTTCTGATTGATTTTTTATGTAGTTCTTGTTGGAACTGCTGACTCTTGCTATTTTTATTTGTTTATTGTTCCCACCTCACATGCTACTGACAGGGGATAGCGGTAGTTTCAGTAAATATTGCTGTTCAATAAATCATGAGTGCACCAGTCCTGATGGAATGGGTTGTATAGCATGTTAACTGGTTTCTGGCTCTTTCCCTCTCTGTTTCATTTTCAGACCAACTGGACTTAAATCTCTGATGGAAGTAATAACTCATAAAAAGATTTCAGTGGTGTCACAACAATCTCTGCTCATCCCTACTCTTCACATCTGTCTGAGAAAACGGCAAAATGTTCCTTCCTTTTGAGAAGGTTAAAGCAGGGAACCCTGCATCAGCGGGCATAGGGCATTTACTTTACTACTTACAAAGCAAGAGGTCAACAACCTTTGGATTCCCTCTGACCTGATACAAAATCACTTCATTTTCTTATTTCTTCCCTTTTTCCGAGCTACTTCGAGGGGAAAAAAGAAAACCAGGGAATTTTGCTTTTGAAGCCACTGTGCTCAGCTTAAGTAATTCTCTCGAGGTCGACTATAAAGACCTCGGTCAGCCCTCATGGGCCGGATTTCAACTTTAAACTGAGCTGAGCTGCCCAGTTTTGGCCGGCCGCTGCTCCAGGCCATGTGGAAAAAATTGCTTGTGTCACACCTGTTCATATTTCTTGCCTGTATCAGCACAGAGCAGAAGGTCTATACAAGGGAAATAAATGTGGCAACGGGGGGGGAAAGGAAAAGCAAAGATCGACACATGTTGCATCAATCATTTGTCACAGATTCAGGGGAGGTTCGCCTTCACACGAGCCAGTGAGCCAAGCTCATGGCCTCGCTATGAAAGGTGTTATTGTGCTTTAAATAAGTATTTGCATATGCATGATTACTATTAGACTCATTTGCAATCATGTGGAGCTAATTTCTTAGAAAGCCTTCCTTTCAAAGCCTGACCTCAGAAGGGAATAGGCGACTATAAACACCAGTAATGATTTATAGAAAGCACACCATCTGTAATGTTTCTAATGTTTGTATGTAAAGCACCTTGAATTGTCCTGTACATGAAATGTGCTATATAAATAAACTTGCCTTGCCTAACCAGGAAAAGCCAAAATGTCCAATAAATAAATAATCACTTTCCTGTGATGAGGGCTATTTCTTTGGGTCTCTGAAGTGACTGCCATTTTAAAGAAAATGCAACATAACACAACCCTGCTACTCTAGTCGGAAAATACAGGACCAGCCCAAAGTTTGGACACTTTCCCTGTAAAGGGAAACACAAATATTCTTGCACATGCAGGGCTTCAGTTATAGTAAAAAAAAAAAAAAAAAGACCTACCGCCTTCACCTTGGTTGTAGCCTATAACCTAAGTGAAGAAACAACAATTTTCATAGCCTGTTAGACTGTTGGTCCGCTGATTTGGTCATTTTTCTGAATAAAAATGTTTGTCAAATGATCCCACCCTCTGGTTTTTTCACAAATCGCACCCTGGAAATACTCAAACATAAAAACTTCTTAGTGAGAAGAAACATTTCACCAGAGAAAAAAAGCATATGTGACCTTGATCTCAGACCTTTCATCTTATTTAGGTTTCAGTGTCCCAGTGTTAAACCTGCCTTGCTTTGCCAGTGAACCTAAACGTTCCCTAGACCTCTGAAATCTGAAGTCTCATCTCTGTACGTAGCACTGGAACCCAGCATTGGAGAAAGGTTGCACATATCTGTATAAGCAACATTTATTAACGTTAACCTCAAATATCTTAACCAAACTGATGCAGATGAGGAAAATGTGTGTTGGAGAGGAAACTGTCCGTATTTTTCTGCTTGGTATGCGGTGTGAGCACAGGTTTGCATTCTGTAGTTATAATGTGCAGTTTCATGAATTAATAACATGCTTCAAAGGTTACTGAGTACATTTTGAGTCCAGATTTACATTTGGTTGATAGCTCTTAGCTGTAGAACGGAACATGTCCGATTTAGGGAGTTAAGTGGCTCATTCCACACTTTAAAACTAGATGTTTTAGGGAGTTAGAGAAGAAAGTGAAGCTTTTTCATCGTCTTTTTGAGGTATTCAGCTAAAGTATGTCACAAACTTTTAATTAATACTTAATTAAAATGGACTGAATTGTCCAAACAGGAAATAATTTGTATCCTTAGGCCAGAAGAAAACAAAAAAACATTCAAATCTGAACGCTACAAGTATAAGATGCCACTTCACATTACTTTTCGGCTGTTGCATCCCCATTGCAGCATCTGTTCTCTGATAAGTGTCCCTTACTGGCTTAAATCAGACTAAGCAAGCGTGTGGCTGAATATTAATATTCAACATATGTCTGATCTCCCATTTACACAAGTTGAAAAAGCCTCAAAGCCTTTTTTGTCTCTTTTCAGAGCGTTTGCTATTGTTTGCAATGAGCCCGGTTGTAAGGATTTGTGTTTTTCTTGGCTGTGCTTTGTTTTCAGATGTTCAGGCTTCCAGCTGGGCGTGGTGGTGGTTGGAATATTCCTCTCACCTGGTGGTGATGATCCAGGCCTGCCTATTTAAGTGCCAGCCTGCAGTCCACTCATCGCCAGATTGTTGCCTTACACCGTGGTACAAACAGGCCATAATTAAGTCATGGTTTTTTTTTGTCTGAAACTCCTTTCAGAAAACTGCCTTTTTGGGACTGCAAAAAACCTCTTGTGAACCTTTCTGCCAGCCTCTTCACCGCCACCTCAGCCACAGCAGTTTTTTTTGTACTAAGAAATAAACCTTTTGTCACGGAAACTTCCTGTCTGCTCCTTCCTGGGTCCGGCCTGACTTTCCCTATCCCTAACACCGGTAAAGTCTGGAGGAAGCTCTCGACCAAACGCAAGAAGCTCCACAGAGCAAAGACCCGCTGCGTGGACTTAACAGCAACAATGAGAGGCAGTGGCCTGTAAATTAAAGGTGAAAATGAATGCTTTGCACTGTCAATATTTGGCAGGAACAGATTCTTCTGAGGTGAGGGTGAGGGTTGGACTCCGCCAAGGCTGCCCTTTGTCACCGATTCTCTTCATAACATTTATGGACAGAATTTCTAGGTGCAGCCGAGGTGTTGAGGGGATCCGGTTTGGTGACCTCAGGATCGG
>JBBBVU010000010.1:32367072-32378531 GCA_037177055.1 Atherinosoma microstoma
GGCTTCCCTGCTCAAGCTGCTGCCCCCGCGACCCGACCCCGGATAAGCGGAAGAGGACGGTACGGTACGGTACGGTAGATTCTTCTGACACACGACAGCACAGAGACGCTGCACCACCTATGTTGAAGGCCCATGGGTGTAATGTTGCTTTCAGAAATTTCCAAGCCTGAGTAGCACAACACAGAGACAACAGAACAATTATTATCACAATAACGTGCAGAAATAGCACCTCTCTGCAACAGTTGAAAAGCATAACCCTGTAATTAACAGGAAGAAAAGCATTTTTCTCCTCCTTCAGAGCACAGCATCCCTCTCTTCCTCTTGGCACCATTTAGGATTGTTTTAATTATTTTCTGGCATTCTGGCTGAATGACTAAAGCCTCTCTTTGCCTTCTATCTCTGTCTTTCTCTCACCCCTCCCTCCTACACTCTGCGTTTGGCCTGACCTTCGTTAGCTGCTCAAAATGAGAAACAAATCTAAACATCTGATTACCCTGCAATCATTTCCTTCACATCTGAGGACACAAGACGGAGAGAGTGTAACTGTGTGACTCAGGCTGACATTAAAATGAGGAGGAAAAAAAACAAATAAATAGATAAAAAGCTAAACTTATCCCTATAACACCGGTTATGACAGCCATCTTCTGCTTTTGGGCGGTGCCCACAAAAAACCTGAGAGGTTAAACGTTCTGCTTTGGAAAAGGACACGTTGCCTTCATGTCACTTTCGGCTTAAGAGCTAAAAGCTTGAAAATGTCACTCCAGATGTAAAAGTGAGATGTTGGTCTTGTTAGTTAAAGACGGCCATGTCGCTCTGCCTGATAAAGATGTATTCTATTAGAAAAACTAAGGAAATTTGTATTTGCTGCATTATTTCCCCCTTTAATAATAACTACTGGTGTAGTATTTTACATTGTGGTAACGCCTGGTTAGTCGTCTTTACAAGGTCTAACTTGTAAGGATTATTTTTCTTTTATTTCTGAAAAAAAAGACTTGTTGCTACAACTTTTTTGCTATTGTAGGACCATGGAAACATACTTTACATAATTACCAGTGCAACCTCATTACATATGCTGGATATGTGTATTATGCTGCTTTAAGATTTATTACTGGGTATAAATCACAAACATATCACTGTAAGCTGTTTATAAGGTTGGTTGGTGTTCCCTGTCCGCTCGCAGGCTTTTTCACTTGTACATTTTTATCTGTAAAGCTATTGTTGGAAGACTCCCTCCATACCTTTGCTTTCACCTTATGCTCAATCCCAAGATCTGTAATGCTAGGTCTGTCTCTCTGCCTCAGTGCCCAGAACTTCATGTTCATGTACTCTGCTCCCAGAGTTCAGAAAACAGTCCAGCTGCCATTGTTAGCCTCCCTCGGTTTACAACTCTTGTCAAAGACATGTTGATGGGAGGTGTGGTGAAGGTGCTTTGCTGCATGATATGCTTTGACCTGGTGAAAGGTCTTTGTTTTAATGTGTCTTTAATGTTTTAATATTCCTGCCTGAACCATGGACCGACTTCCTGCCTGAACCAACGATTGACTTCCTGACTGAACCATGGACCGACTTCCTGACTGAACCATGGACCGACTTCCTGACTGAACCATGGACCGACTTCCCGCCTTAGCCATGGACCGACTTCCCGCCTGAACCATGGACCGACTTCCTGCCTGAGCCATCGATTGACTTCCTGCCTGAACCATGGACCAACTTCCTGACTGAACAGTGGACCGACTTCCTGCCTGAACCATGGACCGACTTCCTGACTGAACCATGGACCAACTTCCCAACTGAACTATGGACCGACTTCCTGACTGAACCGCAGACCGACTTCCTGCCTGAACCACGGGCCAACTTCCTGACTGAACCGTGGAACGACTTCCTGACTGAACCGTGGACCGACTTCCCGACTGAACCGAGGACCGACTTCCTGCCTGAACCATGGACCGACTTCCTGCCTAAACCGTGGACCGACTTCCTGCCTGAACCATGGACCGACTTTCTGTCTGAAACATCCGCTTTGTTCCAGATTGATGAGGTTTCAATGCATCAGGCGTCAAAAATAGAACAGCAGAACAGCTGCGTATTTTCGGGGAAGTGGAGCGTCACAAGGCTTCAGGGACGCTTTGGGAAACGCTGCGCAGCGTCCTTGGTCAAGCACTCTGTTTGGCCGCGAAGCTACAGAACAGCCGCTCCGCGATGCTTCCACTTTCAGTGGAACAGCAACTCCTGGTTGGATGGATGGAGGGATGCCATCTCACTGTAAAATGTGACAAACCTGGTGACCAATGTGAGGAGAAGTATGGATCTTCCACATGCTACTCAGCTCCCTGACATGTGTAAAATGAATTAAGTGTAAAAATGGCCAATATGTGTTATTTTTTTCCTTATTACAGTGAGAGTACAGACATAGCTTCCACATCTAGATCCACAAAGCTAAACTAGAATATCAACAGGCAATATTGCACAGGATTTGGACACATTTTTGGGGGGCTTTACCCACATGTTCAGCTGCGTCGCTCATTCCACAGAAGCGCCATCCTTTTAAGTTCTACCTCGTTCTAAAAGTCGGTCAATTTTCATTTATACTGAAAATCATGCTTCACATTTAGCTGCTTTCTGTTCTAAAGGGCCGAGTCAAGAAGGAAACTGTCCTTTCCAAAACCTTGATGTCTGATACAAATTTAAGTTTTTGTTTTATTTGTTTGTTTTTTTAACCCCAGGTGTTCTTACACACAATCCAACTTAAATGTTATTGATCAAAATTAAATCACATTTTGGCAACCACTCATAAAATAAAGAAAGTGGAGCTAAAATCCCGAAAAGAAGAGCAAAGATAAATAATCCAAACATAATGGATTGCATTTAGTGCAAATGTTTGGGCGCCCATATTAGAAAATTAATTTTCTGTCAACAATGACATGAGTAGAAGAATCTAATCTCCAAAAAGTAATTCTTCTAAAACTTTCTTCAATGTTTTAAGGAATGTTGAAAAGGTTTAGACTTTCCCAGTCAGGTTGAGCTCTGAGCCAACTTTCACAGAAGTCCACAGTCTTAATAAACTCGTCAGCACCATGATTGTGCAGCTATTGAAAGAAAAGGCCAATTTATGCAAATTAAAAGGCTTTTTTAACTACCCGTGATGGAGTTCTCTACGCTGATCACTGTTATTCTTAAAATTAAATAACTGATGCTCCCAAAGTTATTGATGACTATGATAAGATCACATAACCGTATCTGGTTCCTGAGTTTATAATGTGATTAATTATGGCAAGAGGCAGGAAAGGTTGAGGACCAGCTGAGGTCTAAAAGGCTGAAAAGAGCGTAAAATGAAGGCATTTATGCTCAAACTACCATTCCTTTTTAATCTATTGACTTGACAATGAAGTCTGCTATGATGTGGAAAGTTTTCTTTTATGATTTCATTATATATTTTTATCTTTTAGTATTTTCTTTTGTCATTTAAATGATTTTATCGTTTGACAGCTATTTCCCTCACATCACTTGTAAAGGCTGTAATTTACAGGACATAATTATCAGTCATATCTGAACAACTGACAGTTGTAGCCATTCCAGTTGGAGGTTAAAGGCTTAAAGGCTTACTACGGTACTCACATGCAACTATTGTAAACCACTGAAGAGGAGAAAATGCAAAGTATAAAATATTATCAGTGGATCAAACTGAAATAAAAACTGATCTGAATGAACGATCTATGGACATTATCAGCAGTGCACTTCTTCCACTTGACCTCTGATGACAGTCTGCCTACGAGCCAAACAAGTAAAGTTGAATGGATGACCCTGTGACTGCCTCCTTTGCAAGGGGGATTTTTAATGCAACGAGTCAAGAGAAGGGCAGAGAGAGGAGGGCACAGATTGGTTGAGGGTAAAATCCATTTCCATGCAGCAAACTTCCAGACAATAAGTTGTTGTGTTTGCTTTGATTTTTAACTTTGCACAACTTTTAAAATGATCACGAGTTCATCAAGCGTCATTGAATCATCGTTTAATGACACCCAGTCTCACTCTGTTATTAAACTCAGTGAGTAAATCTTCACTGGTTTCCTCCTCTGTTGGGTATCCTGCTTCAGACAGACTGATCTGATCACATCTGACCCCTCGCAGGTCAACCTTTGTGGGGTTCTGTCATTCTTCTGGTCTGCCTGTCTGTCTATCCATTGATCTCTCTCTCTTTCTCCTTCCTCATCCTTCTTCTTTCCTCAGCCCCTCAAAGCTGCCTGACAGTTTTCATGCCTGACAGTCCGGCGCCCCATCCCTCTGCTTTTAAGTCCCATCCCTTCAAACCTGAACAGGACCTGAGAGAGGAGCCAAAGTAGACAGGTACATGCTGAATAATTGATGATCCATCTGTTTGAAATTCTCTCTTGTTTTCCAGAGCAAGAAGAAGAAAACAAATTAAGTTTGGAGTAGATGGAGAAGTCATGATGGAAAGGTGGCTACGGATCGAGACCTGTGAACAGTGGCTAAACTTAGATCTGTGAAAATAGAGAGAAGATTTGGAAGGAAGAAAGAAAAAACAAGAACTTTTCTCCAAACATTTTTCGATTAGACTCCTACAAATACCTCCATTCATGAAGAAATCTTTGTAAACACTTTGATCCAATGGAAAAAATGGCACATAAAACATTAAAAAGCAGTGTTTTGTCTTGCTGATGTAATGAACATGACTGTAGAAACGTTTCACACTTCTGTACCGTGTGAACTGAACGTCCTTTACTCTCTGTTTACTTCACACAACAAGCACAACTGACTATAGTGTAAATAACAATCTGGCAAATGATGAGTCCTGTCACTGGAAATTAGATCTAATTAGATTAGCAAAACTTTCTTAATGACAATGATTTATTCTCCTCTTCACAGCCCGCTGGACTGACACCAAAAAGAGCCCAAAGTTTAAGACAGGATGCAGAGAATATCAGAGTAAACTTTCAAACTGTCCTGAAACGCTTCATCTGAATGTGTGTCAGACATCACACCACAACACACATCTGCAGGATTACCAAAGCTAAACTTTCCCCGTCTCACATCTTCATCCTGTCACTTAGTTTGTCTTCTTCAGCAATTTCATAAAAGCCATTATGATCAACCAAAAGCCCTAATCCAGTGGAAAGAGAAGGAAAACTCCTTCAGCAGAAACAGGAGACAAATCCTCTCAGACCCCTTCAGTCTAATGGTTTGGCCTAAATATTGAGCCGGATTAAAACCACTTTTATTTGCTATAATTATGTAACTTTACTGGGGAAATTAAAGTAGTGACAATCTAAAGTCAGTTCGATAGAGACAGCCTTAGTGGCAACTGACAAATACTTTTTATTGCTGTGATAAATAAGATAAATTCCACTTTATTTTGCCTTGAACATTCTTTGAACAGATGCTGCCCAAGAGTTCCTGCAGACAATTGTGTATTAATTAAGATACTAATTGTTCCATCACCAGGACTAAATCTATTTCACCACATGCATGGCAGAAAGTTGTTGCATTCACATCAAAGCAAAACAGAGAGACGATGAGATCATTAAGGATTGTAAGACCATCTGAGACTTGGCTGCTTCAAAGGGTTTTTGGTCAAAGTGGAACAGAATTCATTTATTTTATTTGCATGACTATTACACCCTTACAGGCAAACAACCTGTTTCTCAACACGGACAAAAGAGAGAAAAGCTAAAGGAAAGCCGTCATGGATAATCAGATAGCCCCAATAAACCTTGCTTGGTTTCTAAAACTAAACACCTAGAAACCAGGATATCAAGAAGCTTCATGACTTCCTGAACCCATAACCTGCAGTCTCTTGTTTCAATTAAGTAATTAGGCATCCAATTAACACATTTGACATGTAAGAGTGTAGAAACTCTGGTGATTAAGGATTTGAACATTGCAATCAACCAGTGAACGTAGAGAAATACAAACAGTGCTTTTGTGTAAGAAACTCAGTAAGGGTGGCACCAGAGAGAGAAAAACTGATTTGTGTAATCATCGACAAAACATTTAATTTTGTGATTTTATTGGCTACAAACACTTATCAAGGTAGAGGAAGGTGTCAGGAACTAATCCACAGAGCTTCGTGAAAGAGATTACTCATTTCACACTCATTCCGTTAAACAATTTGTCACCTTTCGCTCAGCAGTGATTAGTGGTGGGAACATGGCTCGACTACTTTGGTCTACAATATAACAAAAATCTGCACGAAGTCTGAACCCTGGTCCTCGTGGGCCGTTTCCTCCAAGTTTTCCATGAATCCCTGCTCCAACACACCTGATTCAAATCAATGGATCAAACAGCCTATCACAGTGGCTCATTAATTTGAATCAGGTGTGTTGGAGCAGGGATGCATGGAAAACTTGCAGGGTGAGGGCCAAGGTTTCCGACCACTAGTATCTACACAGTAAACCTGGATTTTGTTTCAATATGATTAATCATCATTTTATGTTTCATATAGAAAGTCTTATTACTACTACTGGACGGCACGTTTTCCCATCTCCGTTTAAAAATGTCCATCTGCAGAAGCTGCGAGCATCCCAGACTGATCCTCCAGCCCTGACACATTTTACCATCTTCATGCCATGATTCCTATCATCTCATGTTGACAAGGAGCACCAATCTATTTCACAGTTAACTAATCAGAGCAACTACTTTGGTCATTATGCAGCTATTTTAGTTATAGAGTAGTTTTCTGATGCATGTTTTATGAACAACGTTCAAGACCAGGATCACTTCTTGTTTGTGTTTAGGCAGCAAAGTTGTTGGTTTGTTAGGGACTTAAAAGGACCTGGTTGAGTTTAAATCATGGTCAGGGCTAAAATGCATTATTTTTGCAACCTGACCATCACATGCAGTTTTATATACAGCTGCTCTTTAAATGTAACTATGAACCATGGACTTCATCTTTGTGAAGTGGACAAACGTGGGAGGGTGAAACAGTCAAATCTTAGAAGCATCAAAATCCAGATCTAGAAAATTGATGCAAAAATGCCCGGACATTCTTTAACTTTGCACAAGATGGTTGAGTGTAAAAGTCGACTGCAATAAGAGCTGAAAACATGACGAAAACACTGCAAACATTGGAAGCCATTACGTACGTTTCCAGTCAGGAAAGGAAGAAGAAAAAAATGAAACACCCATTTGCTGCCAAATGAATGAGCATCTATGCCAGAGATGTCATGTTTGATCCCATCTCGGTAAGGATAAAGCGTGACTTTTACTGTCATGTGTTTCATCCCACGTTGACACAGAATCTGTGAATCACAGATGATTGGCTGAGAGCTCGTCATGTGCAAACAAGAGCAGAATATGAGTGATTATAGTGCTTATTGCACATGAAAAAACTACAAGTATGTTCACACTTACAGGTATATAGGCCCATTTTTCAGGTTGGTTCTTTTTCATGCATCCGATCAAATGTGTGCCAGCCCAACCAGTTCTCCATCCCAGGAGACTAGATACTGCATGTTTGCAAAAAGAGGCAGCATGAAAGATGTGTCCACCGTGTCCTTTGCCCCCACTGCAGCAATATTTAATGTTTGGAGCCAAGGTTGTCTTATTAATGAGCATCAAAACTCGCAAGAGAAACCTGGAGAGCTGCCAATAGAATAAGTGGCAGGTCTATCCTTCTGGAGACTGGGCTTGACTCCTGAATCAGACCATTGTCTTTTTCACTCAGTTTTACCCATAAATTCATAGTTTAAACCCATTTTGTGTTTAATGTGTCGACAGTTTGGCGTAAAAATAAACTGATCTCCATAATTAACTTTGGATGTTGGAAAACAGTGTTGGTAGTTGTACATGCTGTATAAACACTGCATCATATAAATAATGTACAACAGTCAGGTGGGGATGGAGAGTGTTCCAGAAATGTAGGAGGTCCTAAGCAAGAGTGGAATATGTGATGTGTTTACACCGGAAGCATGGCGAAGTAAAACATGCTAAGTAAAAGACGGCATGCACCTCCTGGAAGATTCATGCTGCATTTTTTATGGACGATTCTCTCCCACACTGCAGGGAACAATGAAGCTGCTCAAACCTTGAAGCTATAATTATAAAAGTATAAATATTTCACTGTGTCAACACTCCAGAAAATACCAAATTACTGGGGATGTGAGTGTGTGAGGGACACTGCAGCTCTGACTCCAGACAGACAAACATTTCTCTCATATTCTACAAATCATTTAAGACAATTCATGAGGAATCATACAAAAAAAGAGATATATTCATTTGGTACATACTGTATATATCATGAGCTAATATATAGTTTGTCATATGCAACTATCCAGCCTTTCCTTTGAAGCTAAAAATAAACTTGTGGATGCCACCTTTGTGTTGACTATGATGATATTATTTATATGAATGTCTTTAAATGCTTGCATGCCCCTGATACAGTACACCGTGGTGCTCTGAGGTTCAACCCAACTTCAAACCTCTTTCCCATCATTGTTTTTTGCATGCATGTTTTAAATCAGTGTTTCCTACACGGGGGTACGTGGGCCCCTTGGGGTACTTAGAGACACTCCGGGGCACATGACTGAATAGATCTGACTTCAGTTTGTATGATGAGGTGAGTCAGTTCAGGTGGATTACTACACTCATGATAAAATGTACACGTATGTACATTTAAAATCCTCTTAAAAGTTATTCTGATCAAAATGTGAAATGCTGGAATTTTAACTGTTAGATACCTGGGATTAAATGTTTTGTGATCTTGTAGATAATGCACATCTAAATGAGTAAATATGTAAGATAAATAAATGTAAATGAAAATTTTTTAAAAATTTAAATAGTAATGTATAATGTATATAGATATAAATATAAAAACAATGTATATAATAAAATATCAAATCTATTGAATATATAGAAAGTTTATAGAATATATAAAATGAATACATTTCATGAATACATTTTGATTAAAAATATAGAATGTATTTTAAAGATTTAATTTAAGTAACACATTATAAAAATATAAAATAAAATATAACATGAATTTTTAAAATAAGATGAGAAAATATTGTTGAATTTGTGCTCATTTTCTCAAGAGATTTCACGTTTTCTAGAGAAATAGTTTATTAAATGTAAACGTAAATGTGTATAGAAACATTATTTCTATGTTACTGTGCTGTTATTTTACTGTTCCGGCCAACTGGAGATCAGATTGTGCTGAATGTGGAACCTGAACTAAAATGTAAATTGACACCCCTGAATGAGGGGGTACTTGGCTGAGAAATGATCCTACGGGGGGGTAAAATGTTGAACAAAGCTTGAGAACCACTGTTTGAAGTGAAAAATGTTTCTTCCATTCCTTCTTTTATCACGGAATAACGTAATTCAGTATAATCTCCAATCACAAGACCTCTTAATGTTAGCTGTTCCTAGAACAGCGCAGGGTAAAAAGGTTTTTTTTTTAAATGCCTGGAACCACTTGGAAAATGACCTCGGACTAAAGGAGCAGGTCTCGCTACAGGCTTTTAAAGATATCCTAAATGTATGGTTTTCCTGGATAGACGAAGGTTAAATAAAAAAGAAAAAACGATAATTGCTGCTTTTTGAATTCCCACCTGCTATGATAAAATTCTGTTAAAGCAGCATGAAAAATATTGTATTTCCTTTGCCCCACAGGAATGTTAATCCAGTCTGAGTGAGGCTGAGTTTGCTTTTGGGTATAGCTTCAGTCCAGAAATGTCACACATGGTAGATTTGCATAGGTTTAAAAACACAAAACAGCCCCTGCAATCATTACACAGTAAACCACAGGAGGACCTCAGGTAACAATAGTTGTTTGCAAACAGAGCTTAGCTGTTCAGTGTACTGCCTTATTTCATCTAATTGAATAAGCTAAACAAATAGCAGCTGTTACTATTGTCCTATTGTTTCTTCACATGCTGTTTCCAGACAAAAAGCTCTTAAACTAAACTGTTCTGGGAAATATAAGCAGTCCTGCTGAGCTGAATACATTTTCTAATTTTATCTAATTAATATGTTTTTCCTTCTTCAACCATTACAGGGTTAAAATAAAGCATGTAGCACTAAGCAATATGTGTACAAGCCACCAGGTGTAAGTGCTGGGAAGTGAACACTCTGGATTTTGGCCTATGACTCAGACAGATCGTGTTCCGTGTCAAATGGATTTGACCTACTCAGCCCAGGGGGCACACACACATTGAGACGCATGCAAACACACACACACACACACCTGCACAGTTATGCAGAGGCAGGCAGGGGAAGACAGAAGAAGGTAAACACATCTTTCTTTCAGTCCCTTCTCTGCTTCCACCTCTCCTTCACCATGTCCTCAAACCTGTCTGCACGTCTCAGTTATGACACATCAAAGTCAAAATGTCAAGGTGATGAAATGACAACACACACAATGAAAAGAAAAATATTTTCAGAAGATAAGAAGAGAAGAGCTGGAACTTAGAAATATGCCGATCTAAGACGTACAGAGTCAATGAGACGTTTTCACCTTTCAAGTTTTCAGCATTTCATATTTTGGTTTCATCTTTCTTCCCCCAGCACTGCCTTTGAGTAAGGCTATTTTTATTTATTTAGTTTTTTGTAAAATATCCTGAAAGGTGGCGCCATGAACTTATGGTTGTCCTTCTCTCATCTCCAATAAGGAGCCCTGGATCTCATTAGCTTTACCATTAGCTTGTTGTTGACCTGGTTAAAGCTCTTTATTAATGAAAGATCACCAACATCTCTAGAGAAGGCTTTTAAGTGATCAATAAAGCTCGTAAATCAGCATAAATCAAAATAGTGTCAGTGTGTGAGATAGAGACAGAGGAAGAGATTTACCAACCTGACTGAGCTATTTAGGCTAAAACCCTGGTCCTGCATCAGCAGGACATTGTTTCTCATCAAGTGCCACTCAGGAGAAGTAGATGTGTTTAAGGAGTTACTCAAGACAAATGGCTAGGGACAAGCAAATTAAAAGCAGAATGTACAGAATAAAGAGGAATAAAGAATATATTTCACTCTATTCAATATGGGTCTCTTAGAAAAGCAGCTCTGGTCAACAAGCTAACCACTTTAGTCGAGCATTGACTTACATGGTAGTAAGATTCAGCAGAGAAAACATGTCAGGAGATGCAGAAACGACTAAAACTGGGTTCAGAACTGTCCAACGAATTATTATAAACTGGAAGGATGGCGGGGAACCATCGTCTTCCAGGAAGAAAAACATCCTGAATGGTGGTGATGGAAGAAAAACAACAGTAGAGCTCAGGGCTGTGTTTAATAGTGAAAGTAAGAACATTTCCACGTGAACAATGTGAACTCAAGCAGCTGTGTAGCCAGAAGAAAACCACTAATCAGTGAAGCTAACCCGAGAAAAAGGCTTCAGTTTGCTAGAGAGCATAAAGGTTGGACTCTGGAGCCATGGAAGAAGGTCATGTGGTCTGATGGGTCCAGATAGACCCTGTTCCAGAGTGATGGAAGAAGGTCATGTGGTCTGA
>JBBBVU010000010.1:32417973-32430867 GCA_037177055.1 Atherinosoma microstoma
CCCTGTTCCAGAGTGATGGAAGAAGGTCATGTGGTCTGATGGTCCAGATAGACCCTGTTCCAGAGTGATGGAAGAAGAGAGGAGGATGAAGTGATGCAGCCATCATGTCTAGTACCTACTGCCTGTGGAGACAGTCTATGATCTGGGGTTGCTGCAGTTGCTCAGGTCTAGGTTCAGGTCTAGGTTCATGTCTAGGTTCAGGTCTAGGTCTAGGTTCAGGTCTAGGTACAGCAACAGTATGTGCCCAAAGAATGAGGCCAGCTGACTACCTGAATATAGTGAATGAGCAGGTTATTCCACCTTCCCTGATGAGACGGCCATATTCCAAGATGACAACACCAGGATTCATGGGGCTCAGATTGTGAAAGAGTGGTTCAGGTCTAGGTTCAGGTCCAGGTTAGGGTTAGGTTTTGTCCAGTGTTTCGTCCTGTGTTACCACCAAACATTGAGCTGGTATAGGGGAAGAAGTACTGGTTGCTTATGGGAGAAGAATCAGTGTCACCCCTAACAATAGCGTGTCAGACATCTCTTTACTTTCACCGGTAATTACAACGGTCTCTATTTATGATTTTGTTAGCCCCTTTACCTCCCAGTTGTTAAAAGAGTAATAATAATGGAATAATGGAGGCTGGAGGTCCGGCCGCTAATAAAAACAACTATGACTGATGGAATTACTGATAAATTGTTGAGCAGTTTGGTTTATCATCATGCATTCGTACTTTGTTAAACTAAGTTAGACTACAGCTTCTTGATTGTGACGTTCGGGTTCATCAAACCCAGCAAGGCTGAAATGTTCATCGACATGTGACCACAGACAACATTGCATCCCGCCGCAGGCTTAATTTGACCCTTGACTGTCTGGAGCTGTGGCCAAATTGTTCGCTATAGTCACATTTGCATCCGGATCAATGAAAATCCTGTGTGCAGTGAACCCGGCTGATTGTGTTTGTTGTAATTAGTAGACTTATAATGAATTCTCTGGGTAGATTTCTTCAACACTCCACCAACTGCTGATTTTTTCATGACTTCAGAGTTTACTTATTACATTTGGGCTTTTTATCAACAGCATTTGGACTTCCCATCTGACTGGATTCATGATTATACTTTCAAATTTATGAAAAGAGTGACATTTCTGTACCTGCACCCTGCTTCAGACGGCAGTCAAAGACCTCCGCAATTAGTATAACACCGACGTCTCAATACTGGAAGAAACTTACTCAGAGAGCAGCTACACATACAACATTGTTTAGATATGAAATGTCTTTTTTTCCCTCTCTTTGAGGGATTTATATCAAAGTCAAATTGGCCAATGTTTCATCCACAGAGAGGATGTAAGCTCCTGAATGGGATCTGTTCAAATCTCTATAATCCTTGACACAAAAATTAAACTGCAATGTTTGATCATTGAAGTCACACTCCTCTCTAGCCTATCATCCTACTTCAGTAGAAAAGACAAGCTCAAACAAGACAAAAAGAAAAATGTGCCAGCACAAAGTCCCTCCTAATTATACTATCACAGACCTGTTTTATTTGAGAGATGTACAATATTTCTCTCTTAATGTGTCTGTGCTGCCTTCCACTCTTCATCCTTCATTTCTCTGCACACTATTCAGCACCCAGCCTGATTAAAGTCACAGCACAGATGTTGGCAGGTTTTTCTGTGATCAGTTATTAAGAGAAATGAAGACTTCATCTTTGTACTAGCTGTCACTGAGACAAGCTTGTCTTTTCCTTTTTCTTCACACTGCTTTGAATCAGGATCAATAACACATCGTCACAGATCCCCACAAAAAAATAGCTTTTGAAATGTAGCTATTTCCTTATATAAATGTAACGGTATGAAAAAAATCTGTATATATATATATATATATATATATATATATGTATATAAAAAAGCATGGACGCCGTGTCCTCCTGGCTAAAGAGGAGGTAAACGTTCCAGCATGTTATCAGTGTTCAGTTCAAAAGCCTGCATCCCTGATGGTATGGGGGGTGCATAAATGCAAACGGTACATCTGCTCCCATCCAGACAACATTTATTTCAGACAAGGCCTCATGTTTTCATGCTAAACCACATCCTGCAGCTATTACACCAGCATAGCTTCACGGGAGAAGAGTCCAGGTGCTGAACTGAACTGCCTGCAGTTCACATCTTCCACCTAGAGACAACATTTGGAGTGTCATTGAATAAAACATACATCGAAGACAAGCAGGAACACTTCAGCGGATGAAAACCTCTATCAGGTAAAGAATGGGACCAAATCCCAACAACAAAACTCCAGGAAGTCATAACCTCGATGCCCAGACGTCTTCACACTGTTCTGAAAAGAAGAGGAGATGCTGCACCATGGTAACCGTGCAGACCTGTAGCAGCATCACATCTGACACGAGCTCATGTGCATAAAAAAATTGTCAAATTTCTCAGTTTAGACATCTGTTATGTTACGTATGTTCTGCTGGGAATAAAATATTAGCTCATGTGATTTAAAGGTCTTTTAGTTTTCATTTAGTTCAGATTTTTAAAAAAGTCCCAACATTTCTGGAATTTGGGTTGTACATATATACACATAACAGCCCAGAGCTGCAACTGGTTTATCATTTAGGACAGGGTGGCACTTCCTATTTATACGTTATTCGTACTTAAAATTCATTTTCCCTGCAGCCTTATTTTCAAACCACAGAAAGCAGTTTTTATTTGGGTTAAACAAGCTTCCCATGTTTCAGGCAGTGACTTCATACAGGAATGAAGCAACTAGAATATTAAATATTTCCTGAAATGGAGAACACAGGGGGGGCGCAGTGTTGATCAAGATCCATCTTTTAGACAACCCTCTGATTGGATGTGTCTCATCAGGGGTGTAAACATGTCCTCTTCTTAAACCAGCAGCTGCAGCCACGTTAGCTTAACTTAACTGACATCATTTTTTATTTCCACACAGATCTACAAATGTATTTACAATAGAAGAAAAAAGAAAAATATGCAAACAAATTCCAGCCCATGGCTTGTTGTGAATGGATGGTGATCGAGTTCATTATCATTTGAGTTCTTTACAATTTTATTATCACCCAGTTGTGTCATAAAAAATGCTGTTTCTCTCTGCGTCACAGAGGTGGCTGCAGGCGTTCACAGAGGTCATTATATCATGCGTGCAACTGTGTGTGTCAGCGAGTGCTTTGGCAAACCATAAAATTTGCAAATAGAGTTTGTGAGACTTTTTTCCCTCCCTCTCTCTTATCTTTGTGGCCCAGAGGCCAAAGGCCTTATCGGGCATACAGGTCACTGCCTGAACCCAGAGCCAGTGACAGTTTGGCTACGGCTCCCGTACAAACCTCATTCCCCAGGTCTGAATGTAGGAAAAAATTCAAATATTGACTCTATTCCACTGTACAAACTTCAAAAGGTGGTTCTGTGGCGACTGTCTCACTGTGTGGCTGCTTTGTGGTACCACAAGCTTCCCAGAGCCATGGGGTGCTGTATCTCCAGCTTTCAGAGAGACCAGGGGTTCTCTTTCTGTGCCTTGGTCATTGCTTACTTCTTGGACAGATGCCATTATATTCACACAATATAAAGTCTCTATGTGAGCTCAGTGTGAAAATAGCCCATAATAAACTCACTGGAACACTGCAGCATGATGGATGGGGTTTGAAGAAGGCAGCATAAAAGTAGATTATGCAAAATTCATGGAAAAGGGGCCATCACAAGTCACAGAAGAAAGTTAGATATGAATTGATACAATTTTTTTTTATCTGTGCTGCTGGAATTTTGCCCAAAGCTGGTTAGCTTTGCACAGATACTGGAAAAGGTAGGAATTAACTTGGCTGGTTCTGTCCAAAAGTAAGTAAATATGCCCTACAATCATTAAAAAAAGAAGTGTAAACATGACTTTGTGGGGAGGAACCTGAGGCTGTTTGCTTATGTCCAGAAAACCAGCAGAGATTACAGCAGATGATTATTTATTTACAGTGTTCAGCCTAAATGAGGGCTTGAGGCAGAACTAGACCAACCAGACTGTGATGCAGCCAGAGTCCAAACCAGCTTTTCAGTAAAATAGTAAAAAAATAAAAATAAAAATAAAACCCAGTTATGTCTTTTTTAAACAGTTTTAACCTTGATTTAGGACACAATTATGTAAATAAAATGGTGATTAGAAGGAAAAATTCCTCAGAAATTGACTGCATTTCTACTGCACTCCCAACACGCTGCGCATAGGGCACCAAAAAAATGTCATCATGATTAATCATCATCATAATCACAGCATATCTAAAGTTACACATTTTACAGCCTTCTGAACAGCAAAGTGTGATCCAGTGTTGTTGGTGATTTATTAACAGGAAGACACAGACGGCCGTGGGCCGCAACAACAAACAAAAAGCTCCGCTATTAGCCGCTACCAGCTGCTAGCTGCTACCAGCTAATAGCCGCTAACAGCTACTAGCCGCTAACAGCTACTAGCCGCTAACAGCTGTAAAGAACCACCCCACTTAACTTCCAGCCAATCAGAGGCTTTAAATGAGACGCTTCATTGATTGATCTTCTGACATGTTCAATGACACTCTGTAAATGTGGCTACTACAGTAACAGATTGCTGGGATAGGCTCCTGAATCGGACCAAGCCTAAATGAATGAATGAATGAATGAATACAATAACAAAATATTTTTATCTCAGCTGAAGTGATCTGTAACCACGGTAACAATCTTAACCTGAAAGTTGCATCTAATTTGTCCCAGTCTGTTATAAATGACCCATGTAAACAAAACAAACTAATACATTGATTGATTCTTGATTATTATTAACATAGATGATTAGATCCTGTCCCACCCACCGATCTTCTGCTGGTCTGTTGCGTTCAGTTTTCCCTCAAACTCAAGTTTTCCAGACAAAGATGCTCAGACATTACAAAGATCTTTTTTTTTCTTTTCATCATTATGGTAATTTTATGTTTATTTTATTTATCTATTTAATGTTTGGTGACATTGTTAAGTAAATTTCTTAGTTTAACAAGATTTTATCTTCTCATCTTACAGCTCTGTGGTGGGATTTTATGATACTAAGGCTACTGGTTTTAGAACTCATGTATTGTGGATATTTTTGTCAATTTAGGCCAATTTTTCCTCTAAATCAGGCCATTATACTGGCTGTTAGTGCAAATGGCACAGTTTGTTGTAAGAAAGTCTCTCTTTACAAATTTTTTAATTCAATTTTTATTTTACCTAATTCCGCATAGGCCCGTCATGGGGCTGATTTTGGTGGTGATCAGTAAAAATGACCCCAAACATGACAGAATTATATTTTGTAATAGCTAATAGATAAAAAAAAAAACTGAACTAAACGGGGGGCACAACAAAGCAGTTGCGCTTAGGGCACCCGAATGGTTAGAAACGGCCCTGCTCAGCTGCATAGTGAAACTACAAGTATTTCAAATATGTATGGTAAAAAATATATTTGGCACTTTGCACAAAGCTTTCCTGTCCTCATGTCCATGCAAACGAAAGCTACAAAGAAAAGTTGAGTATGATTTTGAATGCTGCTTGTGGGATGGATCTATTTTCCTTTAATACCGGGTTGTCCAGCATATGAAGGAGATATCAAAGCTTCCTTCTTTAAATCAAACATCCATTACCATGGCTGCTACGTAGAAACTTCTAGGCTGGGTAACTCAGCTGGACTCCTGAGTAAAAATCACCGGATCCCTGAATCTTACTGAAACACGTGGTCGGAACTATGTGTGGAAGCTTTACAACCTCAAACACACACACAGACAATGAAACAATGAAAATGGTGTGACTGATGCAACATAAAGATGTTATTTCATCAATAAAAAAGTCTTTTTTTAAGCAACAGAAAAAGAAAATATCATTTGAACGTATTAAATCTTTCGCAGAACTTTAAACATCTTTTGATTCCTGCTTACTGACAATTCAATTTCAAACCTGGGAAACCTACCGGTCCAATTAAAATTCTCTCAAAATCAAAGTCTTACATAGATATAAATAATCTGGTCCCACTTGAGGGATTCTCACAGAATTTAGAGATTCACAGAACAGAACAATAAGACCGCTGCTGACAGTCACTATTGGCTTTATTTTTGTTGGAAACTGCTTTTTGAAGTCTTATTTTCTCGTCATTTGCAGCTTCCTGTGGGATTCTGCTGAACACACAGCAAGCAGAAATTTTAAGATCTTTGTTGGGTCCAGGGAGAGGAGCGCTTTTGAAAACATGGGAGAAAGACAGAAAGAGAGGAAGATGATGCTACTTTGACTATTCAGTCTGACTGGGTACAAATATATCAAACTAAACTCATTTGAAAGCAGAAAAAACAAACGTTTTTTTTTCTTTTTAAATCTCCCTGTTCGACCATTAGCAGGTTTGAATGCAGGCTTAACTAAATTGCTTTAAGACCTGAGCTCATATGCTTTCATTTGTGTTTTCAGCTTTCTCCTCTCATCTCTCTTCAGCTATAAAATACAATTATCATTCTAAAATTGTACTCCAGCCGGCTGATCCGTGTCTCCACTAAACAAATGAGTGCAAATGAAGGGATCTATTCAACATGGCTGCAACAGTTGCTTTCACTCTAGCAGAGCAAATGAACAAAACTGTAATTTCACCAGCAAAGAGAAGAACAATAAAACTGTACTGTGCAAACAACAACAAACTTTTCCAATCAATGCACTGTCTGGTGCAGAAAATTAATTCTCCCTTTAAGTGCTTTTGTAGGCGAGAGGTTCAATAGAGAGTAAGAGCTGTTGACAAATACTCTTTATCCTCAGGTCAGTGAGGAGGGGGATAAAATAGAGGAAGAAAGAGGCTGACAACAGATGGGTGAAATGAAAACGCATCAAACAGGGAGAGGATAGATGATGAGGAGGAGCCATGAAGAGGAAGGTGAGAGTGCTGCTGTGCTCCCTGAGCATAATGACAGCGTAGCGTCACCTGGACCTCCCTGACATTACTGAAGGCCTCACTCCCACTTAGCATAGACATTTCCCTCCAAGCCGTTGTCTAACTCTAATTATCCCGCCCTCAGCCTCCACGCCTCACTCTTCTCCTCACTCTCCTTCATCTATCTATTCTCAGGTCTCACCCTGCTCTTCTTTCCTTCCTCTTCCTCTCTGCTGCCCTTTCAATACCTCCTTAGGACACGAAAAAAGTCACAACTCTTCACTCCTACAGATTATTTCTGAATTTTAAAAAGGTCTTGTGTTTTCGTCCCCGTCCCCCCCCCCCCCGTGTGTAAAGTCATTTAGATGAGCCAGTGTTTAAGCTCAGCTCATTTTGCATCTATATCCTCTTCAGTGTTGTTTGTTTTACTGTAAAGAAGTTAAGTGTGAAGAAAAGGTCTCTTCCATCCCTTCACTGAAACCACACAGGATTTTTACCAACATTTTCCCTTCCGTCCCTGCAGAGCCACGAAGAAGCATTCAAGCCAAACATTAGGGCCCTGATTTACTAAGATTCCAAATAGCGAGCGCTAAATA
Organism: Atherinosoma microstoma; assembly: GCA_037177055.1. Classification (NCBI taxonomy): domain Eukaryota; kingdom Metazoa; phylum Chordata; class Actinopteri; order Atheriniformes; family Atherinidae; genus Atherinosoma; species Atherinosoma microstoma. The sequence continues at coordinate 32,425,454 of JBBBVU010000010.1, forward strand.
AATTGCTCGGCAAATATTTTCCGCCTGTTGTGTTTCCATGATTTCCGGGTGATCGACTGAGAATGATTGCACAATTAATAACGGGCGCAAACAGCCTCATTTAAATGAGCATTTAGCTGCGCAAATGATTCCCATGTAGAAGGAGATCAAGAAATATTAGTGGAAGAGGCAAAAAGAAATATGGCAAATACATCTTAATGTGACCAGAAGGACTGCAGGATGGGAGGGGGTTTGACATAAAGTAAACACAGACAGTAAAACAAAAAGAACATCAGATGAGGTTAAGAAGAGATGGCAAGATATAAGATAGAGAACAACAACAACAACAACAACAACAACAACAACAAAAAGCTATAAAACCTCTGCAAATAAGACAGGTGGGGGGCGAACAGAAGAGATTTCTCTGACCGCAGCGGGTGGAGCAGCTCTTTCTGCGAGGAGCAGATAATACCGGGTATGACACTCGGTTGTGGAACAAGGTGTGTGCATAGACTGAAACATGTTCTGTTAATGACATCATAGATGATATAGACATAATAAATATAAACGCGCCTCCTTTTGACAACGTTTGCCCAAACAACAACTTTCATTTTAACGTTCACACAAAATATTTTTATGTAAATATTTTGTTCAAGAGGTTCAGTCATTGTATCCAACCGGCCATGAGAAAATATTCTGAATCACACTGATGCTCCTCTGCAATCCTGCAGCATTTCATCATCTATCTGCAGCCGCTTGTGCACATTTGAGCCAGTTAACCGCAGACAGACCTTTCAGAAGCGCTAAATATAGGCGCAGAAACAGCCAGCGCATCAATTCCACGTTTAGTAAATATCTAGTTTGCGCCTGTTTTTAGAGGTGCAAACCTTTGATAAATCAAGGCCTAGGTGTGTTGTTGTCATGACAACCATCACACAGAATGTATCGTAAATCTGAGGAGCTATTCCTTTAGCATGACTAAATGAATCTATAACGTTGATAAGAAGAGTTAGAAGTTACTCTTGGAAGTCCTACAAGAGACACATTTAAGAAAAGAAAAGTTGCACATGGCCTGAGTTTAAGACAAAAGCATGGATGCTCCATACCTGATAATCCCATGTTTCAGTCCACGATGACAACATGAGGGTTATTTCTGCAGACCTTTTAAAGACGGCATCGGCCATCGATTTTTAAGATTGATAGAAAAACTAATGTGCAAACTGGGTGATCTCTCTGGGTTTTTAGTTGCCCATTCAGGATTATGATGATGGTATTTATTCTACAAGCCGCCCGCATATTTCCTAAATATTTGAATTTTAGCCGATCGTGGTGTTGAAGCAGCTCAACTCCAATGGAACAGAGTAAACAACGGATATTTGAGTTATTATATTACTCTGGGATGCCAGCCAGGTTAATACACACCAGAGAGTCCTTGCACTCTTACAAAGATGGAAGAGATATTTTTGTTATTATTTTATTTACAGATAAGAAAAAAAAAACCTTTTTGGCTCTTTTACTTATGAAAGTGTGGTAAATTTTCATCAAATGGAGATGATAGATATGCTTCAGATGTTTAGGGAAAACATCCATCCATCAATTTCTATACACCCTTACTCCAGTGCAGGGTTGCGTGGGGCTGGAACCTGTCGCAGTATAGGCGAGAGGCAGGGTACCAGTCCATTGCAGAACCTGTTTATGGAATTTTTGCATTTAATTTCTTCATTAACCCTTAAAATTTTGGCACCGAGCGCTATCACTTCTATTGTTAACAGATTGTCAGGGATGGTAGTGTGTCACTGGGGTGCATTGTGATCTTTTAAGTGATCTGTGGAAGTTTTCCAGGCATTTATAAATAAACTATTCCTTGGTTGGCTGTTCACCTAAAGCTCAGGTCCTCTACCAGAGGCCTGGGAACTTGAAGGGTCTTGTTCAGTATCCTGCACCCTGTTGTTAGGTGCTGGATTGTTTCAGGAGTCTGTTTGCACAGCCTGTACCTGGGATTGGAGGGACCTGTTCATGTCAGCTATCTGTCAGTGCTAAATATTAGCATGGATAACTGCAAATTTAAAAACATGCCTGAAGGAAAAAGAGTAAATATGTTTCTGTTGTGTATTTGTTCCAATGCCAAGATTTTTAATCCTGAGAGCCAAGACTTGAGAGAATGATGTTGGGATGAGAAAAGGCTTGGTCCCTGTTGATCTGTGTGTTATTTTTACAAAATACTGGAAGTAATAAATCCTGTTTTCTTCTTCTGGTTGGCCTTTATGGTGCTTTATCTATTCATACATTCATTTTACATCATTTTAGCCTCATAATCTGGCACCTGTGGCTGTCCTTTTTATTATTCAAAGGGTTGAGGTTCTATTTGCATTTTTTTTTTAAAACAAAACATGCAGAAGTAAAATAACAAAAAATGGACTTAAAGGGTTAAAAGGCAAGCAAAGCTTCAAGTATTTATTTGAACAGATATTCCTTAAGAAACCCTTTGTATGTGCTAACATCATAGACTGTAAAGAAATATGGACGAGCCTTCCGCCACGTGACCCGTAGGTTTCTGAAGAGCTGAGTTGAGACTCGTTGGGAGGTTCCCATATTCGCCATCTTGGCAGCATCACGAGTCTCGTTTTAGTACCAGACTGTAATGTTTAATTCTGCTGGGAAGTTTTTAACATGGGAGTCTATGGGGATTGACTAAGCCAGCCCCTAGTGGAGGAGGGGGGAACTGCACTTTTTTGGCACTTCCGCAAAGGCTTCACATTTCTCCAGTGGAGGTTGCTGATTGGTTGGAACAGAGAAAACATCTGTCATAACATCACAATGATGATATTTAAAGAAACATCTTCAATAAAAATTAAACATAGTTTTCCATTATTCTCCCAGTTTATTTCTCTCTGCATGGAGAAGTTATTTCAACATGAACACTTCTCTACTCCTGTTCAATATTTCAGCTTTGTCCTGTCTTTTCTTCTCTATCGTTGATCCAATATTTCACCTTCATCCTTTTATCATTTCCCTTTTTTCCTCATTCGTCTGTTAAAACTGGGCTCCCTGCCTGCTCTCTATGTGGATACGATTCTCTATGTTGTTGTTCCCTCTGATCCCAGACTTTCTTTGACTACCGTTGGTGAGACTCAATTAAAACTGAAAAAGATTATCAATGCACACGTTTACACAGGATGCCCAGGGGGCTCAATTTATCTGGAGGAATGCTCGGTCTAAAAAAACTGTGATTGACACCTCTAACCTTCATTGGGGTGTAATCTTCATCTTTAGCACCCAGAGATCTAATTAATTAGAGGGAATCTCATTTCCTCAGTAATGCAACTGGACAGAGGCGTGATAGAAGAGGGAGAGGAAGCAGGAGGAGGAGGATGCTAAGGAGAGGAAGAGGAGGGGTGCAGTATTTCATCAATGCCTGTGAATGGTGTCCACCTTGTTCGTTTCAGGGAAGAACAAGGGAGTGCGAGGTGGTTGGGTTCACACCGACTACATTGTATTGATTACAGCTGCAGGAACTCTGGCTACTGGCCATCGGAGAGACTGCAGTAACACTCTTTTTAATGGGATCTCTGGGTAATGTACTAAAGTGTTTTACTTTCTTCTGTGGCCCTCTTCTCTGGGTTCAAGCCATCGTCTGAGTGTGACAAAGACTTTTCTGTTTGTAATTGGTCTTGTCTTCTTGCTGAACAAAAAAAAGCATTTATCTCCTCAAGTCATTCGCGCTAAACCTGCTCGACTAAACGGGGGAATGGATTGAGATAAACAGCTGCGGATGCATGTGTGTGTCACCAATGAGCTGATTCTACTGTTAAACCTGAAGCCGAGGATTCCCTGAAAAACACATCCTGAACATCATTTTCCAGTGAATAAAAGTTATTTATAAAAGCAGAGTTTATCTAACATTCATGGCTTGGTTCCTGCAGATTCATTTAGTTTGAGCCCTGAATGTTTCAGGACTCTTGTTACAACTACGGATGTCACAATTACTTCATTCTACAATTAATCGAGCTATTAACTGCTACAATTAATTAATCGTAAAGATTGCTCAATATAATCACTTAATATAAAAGGTTGTGTTTGAACCATCGCAGCAGATCAATGCAACTTCTGTAGGGAAGGAAAACAAAGAGACATCCGTGTGTTGCTGCTTGTGGTCTTGTTTTGGTTCTGTGAGAGGCGTGTGGGGTGGGACACCACGGCAGAGGAAGAGTTATTCCCTCCAAAACAAACGGATTAAGTTATCTTTGGTTATAGAAGAAGAAAAAGACCAAGGTGTGATTGAGGAGGACGGCTGATGACACAAAAAGTTGCAGAGGAAGGAGGAAACACAGGATAACCAGCAGCTTGTTATGGTAAATGGTCAGTAGTCTGGTTAAATGATGCTGATGTTTATCTAACGTAACATTCATTCATCTTCTGTACTGCTAAGTCCAAATCAGGATTGTGGGGGGGGGGGGAGTCTATCCCAGCAATTAACAGGTGAGAGGCAGGTACACCTGGACAGGTCACCGGTCCATCTCAGAGACATCCACTCACTCCAAGGGAGAATCTAGATGTACTGAATTATTCTAATATGCATGACTTTGCCGAGACTTGAACCAGCAACCTTCTTGTTCTGAGGCTGCAGTTCTAACCACTAAGCCACTTTGATTTGATTTGATTTAAGGCTTTATTTTAAACATGTGCAAATAAAAGACAAGACAGCAAAAAAAAAAGACAAAACAAAACAAACATAACGAAGAGCAAATGAAAGCACATGTTGTGATTGTAAAGGATTTGACAAAACATGTTTGAAAATGAGGTGGAAGAAGCATTTGCTTATTTAATCCCAACCCTTTTCCCCGAAGGACTATACATTAACTTCCTGTATGTCTATTTTATTTGTACTTTGCATATCAATGCAAATGTACGAACCAAAATGATGAGGTAAATAAACAGTGTCTTAAAAAGTTAGTGTTCAAAAACAAACAAACAAACCCACAAAAGGAGAAAACAAATGATTTATCTGTCTAAGAATCTTGTTTTTTGGGGGTTTTTTTTGTATTAACCACTGCCATATTATATACACATCTATATACATATACACATACGTGCACACATACACACATATATGCACAAATACACTTACAAAATAATTTATTCCCGTTCATCATCATACTTCCATGCAGTTTGTGAATATCATATGTTTGTACTGCCTTTTGAATTTTTTCATGCTTGGACATTTAATGTCCCCCCCATTGACCTGTATTTGTACTTGAGTATTTCTATAGCAATTCCCAAATAACATGAATGTAGTTTTATTAGGGTTTAAGGATAATTTATTTCTGTCAAACCATGTTTTTAACTTAGACAATTCTCCAGAAATCATCCCCAGAAGCTCCTGCAAATTTCCTCCTGAACAAAAGATACTTGTGTCATCAGCAAATAAGACTAAT
>JBBBVU010000010.1:32503820-32516587 GCA_037177055.1 Atherinosoma microstoma
TGAAGTTGGTCTTTTTAACATGGGAGTCTATGGGGATTGACTCAGCCAGCCCCTAGTGGAGGAGGGGGGAACTGCAGTCCCTAGTGAAGGGGGGGGACTGCAGCACCGGAGTCTATGGGGATTGACTCAGCCAGCCCCTAGTGGAGGAGGGGGGAACTGCAGTTTTTAGCACCTCCGCATAGGCTTCACGTTTCTCCGCCGGAGGTTGCTGCTTCCCCCACATGGACAATGTTCATCACTACACCACAGTACCCCAGTGTGGTGCAGTAGCACATAAGTTCCACATTCAAAAGAAAAGAAAAGAAAAAAAAACCTTTTCAACATGATAAATTAACCAAATTGATCTATTTCTGAAATCCAAGCAGACAACAGACAGACAGACAGACAGACGGAGGTAAAGAATAAGTCACAGAAAGAGGGGAGCAGTAACAGCGAAAAGTGATTAAAACAACAAAACCACGTTGACATTGTGAGATGTCCCCCTTATGCTTCAGGCTATACGGATAAAATCCTGCAAAGTCACCAAATTAAGCAATTGTGGGTTTAGAGTGTCTGCAAAAATGAAAACCCTGAAGGAATTTACTGCCCACACTGGTGGAAATTTTAATACATATCCAAGAAAACCTGCCCTGAAATGCTTTAACAAGCATCTTTGTTCAGTATGTGCTTTGTGTCTAAAGAGGGGATTAGCAGACATGATCTGATTTTCATTAGTATGAATGTAGCATCAGAGGGAACTGCAACAGTGAGCAAATAAATATGAGGAACTTTAGCGGCTAATGAGAAACGCAGCCGAGAAATCCCACATTTCCACATGAATAGCAACACTAAGAAACTCGTTCTTAATGGAATAGCTATCCATCTTTCTAATGCACATAAATGATTGACCAGGGATTTTTGTTTGTTGCATGTACCGTGAACATGAATCATTTTCTCGTATAACTGGAATGTAAACATACGTGACACAGAAGTAAGTCACTTATTTTATGTTTAAGGAAAATAAAAAAAAAACAACGTTGTTAAGAATTCTGCGTGTAATGATGATGGTTTCTGATAAAATAATAAATATCATCCATCTATCGGTATGATAGGCATCATGCTAACAGAATATGTATGATGATACATGACTAGAGTGAGAGGTTATAACCAGAGTCCACCGGTGGATGCTTACTCCACAGAAATGATCAAATGTGTGTTCAGAAAAACTTTTTTTCTCTTACTTTTTTCTCCTTTTTTTTTTTTGGTTTGACAAGCAAAGAAAGCTTCTTTGAAGAGACAGTATTGTATACTTTTTAAAAGCAGAGATATCTAAAAAATCTAAATTTCAAAACAGCAGTCATTTCAAAGCTTTTCCTTTCAAGAGTTGAGATTGATCCTCCTAGGGCTTTTTTTTTTTTTTTTTGCTTTTTTAGTGAGCCTTTCCTTTTGTCGCTTGATGGACAGAATATGGGGGGGAGAATATGGTGCCTTTTAGATCTGCCGTCAAAGGAATGATTCGTTTCAAGGCGCAGGCTGCAACACTGGGCTCTGAGGCACACGGGCAAAAAAGAAGCCCCAACAAAAAAAAAAACACATTTCACATTGTAAAGCTTGCATTTCTCCACCAAATACAGAAGTAAACCCCAAATCTGAATAAAGTTCCAGCGTCTGTGTTTCATCTATTGGACCTGACTGTTTTATGCAGCTACAAGCTGAAATCCCAAAGAAATACAATAACTTGAACTTAAATAACTCACGCTGCTTGTGTCTGCGTGCTTCTTGTGCATCTTAAATTTCTGCATCCCGAAGGTAAGCACGTCGAAATAATTCAGCAGTTATTGTTTTGATGACCTGGATTACAGAGGGTCATACCTCTACCTGTGTAAACAAGGCTGTTATTTATCGCTTCACATTCTGTCCCTCCACTGTTCTAAGCCAATTAGACTTCTTCCCCAGCACGAAGCTTGTGATAACCACGGCGATAAGACCCGTACTCCTCCCTGCGCCTCTCGCTCCATTTTCCATCCCATTAACATTTATTTTCACAGTAATTGAGCTTAATAAGAAAATAATGTTTGACATTAAATCTTTGTGAACATGGGGCCCAGCTGATCCGTGTGCGTTTTGTTCCTCCCCAGCAAATGTTTGACGTTGTCGGGGGTTTATTTTGTTAGTCCCGCTTGGCTCTGCGCTTCCTCTAATAGCCGACTGAATCGGTTTCCATCTGTTTTGAGCTGAACTCTCGCTGATGTTAAGCCGAAGCTTTCTTTAAATGCATCTCCCCAAGTTTTTGCCTAATTTGTGCTTTTTCACTGCAGCAGTATGTTCATCCATAAATTCTGACTACATTCAGATACCAAGCCAGTCAACATCATTGATTTCATTTTTTTCAAAGCCAGAGGTGATATCATTTTGATATACAATGACCTTGTGCAGTGAGTAGTAGTACTTTTTTTTTGCCTGAAGTAATCAATCATCATCGCACTGTGCAAGTGGGAGGAGAAGGATAGAAAAGGAGTGAAATAAAGAGGAAAGAATATCCAATACAACCTTGGTTATCTTTACAGCAGAGCATTGATTATATTGCTTTATAATGACAATGACACTTAAGGAAGTGCCCGCACCTTGAACACATCTGTCAGGATGCCAGGCAGAGTCTTAAGGAAAGGATTACCAGACAGTCTGTTGAACAGCTGCCAGATGCACAGACAAGATTGAAATACTAACATCGGATGAGTGGAGCTGCCCATTGAGAAAAGACAGACATGATCTATAATATATCCATAGTACTACTCTCTGTACATGCTAAAGCAGGGCTTCCAGAGGCAGCAAATCGGTACATTTTTCCTGATCAGTTAATGGACTTGAATTTAACGAAATGCTTTCACAGCTGCGATGGACGACCTGTCCAGGATGTACCCTTGATGTCAGACAAGCAGTTGGTTCAGGAAGATCATCTGCTTACAGGGGTTGTACATCTGGATAGCGTCAGCATAAAACTGGTCAAATATATCACTGTACTTACTTAGAGTAAGCAAATATATGAAAGAAAAAGTATTGGGCCCAAGATGGAACCCTGGGGTACGCCATTAGCAAGCTGTGTTGATTTAAAGGGATATTGTGCAACTTTTGACCCAAATATCAGCCTTATGTGAGTAATGATGGATGATTTCTGCTTGACGCGTGTCGACGCTCCGAGGGGGGGCTGCCCTCTTCAGAAACCAGACATTGTAACTTTGCAGGAGCGGATCCGTCACTCATGAGATCATGTGACTTGGAGCGCTTTGCTTTATGACCCCCCCTCTATAAACACAGAGGGCTCTGGTTTATCCTACTTTTATCTCATGGCTGAACGAAGTAGGAAGGTGAAAAAGGTGTCTGACGAGGCCAGAAAAGGGAAAGACTGTTCAATTATGCAACAGTGTGGTGTGGCCTGTGAGAAGTTACAGGTTTAGCGTCCCTAGTGCAAACTGCAACTGCAACTGATTAATAAATACACGAAAACTTTGGTCAGAAAGGTAAGAAGATTTTAAAACCACTCCAAAAAAGCCCAACCGCATCTCAGGGTCTATTAATCAGAAGCTCAATATCAATGGGCCTCATTCACCAACTATTCTTACAAACTAAGTCCTACTAACAAACCTTTTACGAAAAATGTGGCATTCACCAAAATCTTCGTATCTTGGATATGTTCTTAGGTCAGAACAAATCCTACGAACACTCAGGAGGACTCTTACGAACATCTGAGTGCCGTTATGTTTGAACAAAATCAACGTTTGTGATGTTTTCTGCTGTTCAGTTCATTAAAATAAAATAATAAATCACTGTGATGTTTTTATCAGATTTTTAAAGATTCTTTGATAAATTACATTTGGTTGTTTTAAGATATTTAGCAAGATTTTGAGATCACATCCTAATGTTATGATTTCCCACAGGGAAACGTTTTTTCATCCTTTTTATTCATTCGAGAACAGTCGAGACGGATCGCTGGTCTTCCTAACAGCATCGGTTCAATAGACTGCGCACAGGCCAGATCCGTTCCTTTAACCACAACATCTCTTCATAAATGTCTAAGTCACCTTTAACTCACAGATCCACCTGTAGAATGTAGGCTATCTAATCATTTGAATTCATTACAATGATGTATTTTTAATATGACAAGTTTTATTTAAAAAATCAAGGTTTTGACGTGGCCGCCTGGTTAATAAGACCTATCAGACTCACCTGGTCTATAAGACCTATCAGACTCACCTGGTTAATAAGACCTATCAGACTCACCTGGTCTATAAGACCTATCAGACTCACCTGGTTAATGAGACCTATCAGACTCACCTGGTTTATAAGACCTATCAGACTCACCTGGTCAATCAGACCTATCAGACTCACCTGGTCTATAAGACCTATCAGACTCACCTGGTCAATCAGACCTATCAGACTCACCTGGTTTATAAGACCTATCAGACTCACCTGGTTAATCAGACCTATCAGACTCACCTGGTCTATAAGACCTATCAGACTCACCTGGTCAATCAGACCTATTAGACTCACCTGGTCTATAAGACCTATCAGACTCATTATGTCCTTTTGCTTCGTACTTGTCCTTGTCAGTCTCACCGATGTGCTGTGCCTGTTGCACACGGCTGTGAGCCTCATGACCTTTTATGGGCATTTTATGGGCGTTTAGCTATGCAAAGTAGAGCCAGCTGGTCCGTCCTCTCAACTTAGGAAAGATTGGTATTCGCCAATCTAAGAAAAAAGAGACGAACAATTTTGCGGTCTACGAACACGTTCATGAATCTGATGGAGGAGTTTTTGTAAAAGACTTCTTAAGTAGAACTTAAGAACAAATTTAAATGTTGGTGAATGAGGCCCGATTGTATAAAATGTGGCTGAGAGATCCAAGAAAATGGTAAAGGAGTATTTAGCAGAGTCTGCTGCCATCATATTGTTGTTAGAAACCCTCTGTAATGCATTTTGCAGAAATCTGACTGATAACTTTTCCTCAAAAAAAGCAGAAGTGAGCTGTTCTGATACAATTTTCTCCAACGTTTTGACAGGAAAGGAAGTTTTAATCTTGGCCTATAATTCTCCAGAATCACTGGGTCAAGGCTAGCAGTGTCCATCTTTGAGATCTGCTTCACTTCAGGACCTCTGGCAGAGTGGGAGACAACAGAACAACCTGACCCTGGACCGGACAGGCTGCGATGTGAGTGAGTTGTCATCTCAGAATCAGTCTGAGGAGTAAAACAGTCCCAGAACTAGTCCTGGCCACGAAGGAGTCACGTTCACAAAACTGGATTTCTCAGAAATTCCACAGGGGAACCAAGCGTAATTTCCAACTACAAGTTCAGAACATTAATCTATAAACTATATACAAGGCTGTAAACTGACCTCATATTTCTGTTGTTACGTCTGAAGCGGATCGATCTCAGATCCCATCAGCAACAGCATAATAAGCTGGCCTCTGGCAAGGGTCAATATCTCAGGGCAAGTTTTGGGGGGAAACACCTCAATTTGATGTGTGTATATCTGACATCACTCTTTAAAATATACAACAACTGAACAGATAAATCATCCATCATCATCCTGGCCAAAACAAAAACAAAAAGATATGTGTATGAATAAATAGATAAACAATAAAACAGATAAACCAAAACAAACAGGACAACTATTCTACTTCATCAGCTGCAAATACGATCAACACCGGTGATAAAAATCTGCAAAAAATTAACAATTACTGTCAAAAATGTATCTGTGAAGCTGTTATTAGTCAAGTTACTAACATTTCTAAGTTTATTTGACCTCTTTTTTGATCATTTTGGTGTATCTGCCCAGCATCAACAGTGATGTTACGAGTTTTTACCCTCAGTGTTAGTAAAATCATGTTTTTCTGTCTTAGTTAAAAATGTAGTTTATACTGTAATTATGCAGGTTGAACTAGTAAAACCGGTTAAGTTTATGTTAATTCTGCCACATTAATAAGTGAAACTGTCAGCGTTGATGAATATGTTTAATAACTATGTTAATATTGTCTGTTCTGTTTTGTTGCTATGAAATATTAATCTTGTAAAACGTATTCATGAGAGCTGACAGTTACATTCATCATGTTTGGGTCTTAGGCCAGCACGTATATTAGTTTATAGTTTGGTTTTTTTCCCCCAAGTCAAACGCATTCATTTACAAGCAGTGACACAAACTTAAAATTCATCATTTAAGAATTTTATTTCAGACTTAAATCTTTGTTTCTTCAGGAGATTGTTGTTGTTCTCCTGACTGTGGTGGACCGAGGGAAGATTTTCTGACGAACTCTGTCGGGATTTCCTTCATTACTGCACTTTGTTGTCATGGTTTTCCTTTCCTTTTTATGTTTCTCTTTAATTTGATAATTTTTTCCTCCCACAGGTTCAAATTTATCACCATAAAAGTACAATTTAGACCCAAAGTCAGATCTCAAAAACTGTATGTTTCAGATTGTAGATCACACAGCATGAGAACAACATCCTGATTGGTCCACAAGCCAGTGCCTGGTAGACAGTAAGCTAGCTGGTGGTTCCATGTGCTAAAACAAATGAACATATATTTGCTTTTACTTGCACATTCAAACAAAAAAATGCCTGAGACTTTCCACTTGCCCCCGAGTTCAGCTGTACCGGTCAAGCATAATTTTTAATCTGAAACCCTGCTTTCTACCACCCCCCCCACCTCTTTAGAAGCCACCACCGGGAACATGCTGTAGCTGCTGTATTACATTAGGATGTAAAATCATAAACACTGGCTTGGCCACACTAGAATGATCAAAGGTCTGCACGAGAATCCAGCAGACTCTTCAGCAGTGGTGCTGGAGAAAGTTATACCAATAGTTTACAGCTTGTTGCAGAGCAGACCGGTAAATCAGAGGCATAAAATGTCATTTACATCTCATTTCATGGCCCCACTTCTGCACAACTCCATGCAACCCTGTTCAAAGCTGCCATATTAGATCTAATGTGAAGGTCTGAAAACTTTCTTATGATCCCAACAATACCAATAACTAGAGACATTCACAGCCCAAAAATGCCCTATACACAGCAAAAAGAGAGAAAGATCAGGGGACGATACAGATAGAGGGAAGTATCTATACACTTAAATACATGGCCACACCCCCTTACTGGGTTATCAGGCATCTTTTAGAAGTCTCTTTGTATCAGGAAGCATAAATTCTAAAAGCCACATTAGTGAGATAAAACATACAACAATGATGAGTGAAACATGAGTAATTCTCTAACTCTGTCTTTAAACGAGCCCTTTTACAGCCGGTTATGCAACCTTATGTTAGAACAAACACATTGACTACAGCAGATACACATGACTTTAAAAAAAAAACTTTACTTTAGTTGAGTTCACTTTGCTTATAAATGCCTTTGTAGTAATGGGGATTTTAATCTAGCTCTGAATATTTCATGTCTCATAGCCCACACAGACCATTAGACAGAAAGGGAAAGGGGACACCCTTAATGACTGCGTCTAGGATAGCCACTATATAAGTGATACGCCACTTTTCTGCACAGTCCTGGACCACTGGAAAGCTCAATTTGATAGCAGGCTCTCTCTTTTTGGAAGTTCTGAGAGGGACGTAGACTTACTTTCTCCTTGTGTAATAAAAATGTAAGGACAGAAGTCACATAGACTAATCTAAGAAAAAGAATGAGGAGAATTAAATTTGTGACCTTTTATGATCAAACTGTGAACACAGAGTAGGGATGTAACGATTCTTCGGTTCAAAATGGTTAAAATGTCAATGTGAATCGATGTAGAAAATATATGAATGGATTTTTAACAGCCTGTAAATAAACCTCCGTAATCTGACGCTGCCCCACATGTCGTTGGGTGTTGCGTTTGTGGACGGCTGCAGCACCGATAAACAAACTAGAATCCAGCCTGGAGACACCAGCAGCTTAGAAACAGAGGACGCTTCTAGTGATGCGACGTTCAGGAATGCAAAGACAGACGTTCTTTTTTTTCTTTCCGAAACCCGGAAGCGCTGCAGAGCGGCTGTTCTGCAGCTTCACGGCCGACTGCTGCAACTCTAGTTGACGTGCTTCCACCGGACGCTTCCACCGGACGCTTCCACTAGCAGTAGCATTGCTACCAGTTTCATGGCAGCAGAACAAGCCGTGGAGAGGAGAGTTCTCGGTGTAGGAAGACAGGAGTGTTTATGACGGAGGAGCTGGAGGAGTCGGAGAAGAGTGAGTTCGTGTTTTGTGTCAATATTTTTCTTTCTGTCCATCTCTACGTTTATGATTCTTGTTCTGAGGGGAATTAGTTGAAATAAAAAATAAAAAATGATTCCATGAAATAGCTACAATTCTTTTGGTTGAGAAAAAAATTTGAATCATGAATTGAAAATTGCGCATCGAATCGTTGAGTGCATCGTTACATCCCTACCACAGAACCATTTAAAGTAGATTTTTAGGAGCCGGATCTACATATTTCTACTGATTCTGTGTTATTTTAAATGGTGTCCATGATATATCGCTGTGTTTCATTCATATGATAATAAACTCATTTCCCTGAATTATCCATAGAATCCATAGATTAACAAATACATAAATAAATGCAAATAATTTCTTTTGTAAGGGCATTGAAGGGGTTGAGGCATATGACTCGATGATGGAAGTCTTCAATGTGAACTTTAAAAATAAAAATAGAAATAAATAATCAGCAATATCTGTCTGAGACGACAAACAAGCCATAAGTGATGGAGAAAAATCCCGAGATGGAATCAGATGTTGGCCCTGTGCTCCGTGGAAACAACAAACTAAAGGATGACGTGGAATTCAAGGTTGATTCAGCCCCTTGAATGAATCAGTAGACACATGCATGTGCTGTCTTCTGACTATAAAACCGGATTATTTTCTTTAAAGATGTTCTGCAGCCATCTGACTGAGTTCCACTTATTCTCTCTTTTTTTTTTTTACAATCCAAAATTTTCCAATTTGTCTTTTTCTAAAATCTTTTTTATTCCTTCTTGATCTGTTTCCTGACTTGATTCAGCTGAGTCATCGTGGCTTGAAATGTCTGCACTGAGCTCTGCAGTTCCACACTGAGCACAATAAAATCTTTATAAGGTCCCCAGATCTTTACCCTCATCCTTTTCTCTCGCTCTTCTTCTTCTGAATTTTACCCCCAAAAACCTACATTTCTCTTAAGTTGTCAGGATTATTTGAAGGTGTAAAGAAAAAAACTATCAGATATCGATAGCTGCTTAGAGGGAGTGTGTCTGATATATCAATAATAATTGTTTTATAAGTTAAAAATGACTCAAAACTTTAAGGAGTTTCTGCTAAAAGTTGATCCAGCAGAAGTGCTTGAAAAAAGTTCTAAATTAACCATGTAAAGTTGAAATAATGAAATGTGGAACTAACTATAAAGAATCTAAGGAGTACAACCACGAGACCAGCATGATGTCACTGCATGACATCAATTTCTAAAAAGAAAAAAAAGCTCCTGCAAACCCAAAATTATAAATGCATTCTAATCACGCAACACTCAGCATGGCTTGTGGACACGTTACTCCAATCTTACTGGAGATTTAATCAGAGGTGGCTTGTAAAAAAAGAAAAACACTTCATGCTGAAGTAGTTTCAGTTCAGCAGAGTTAAACAGGAAGGTCATCATAAAGAGTCTGACGGTTCACAGCAGAAGGACGGCGATGCTCACGGATTAAAACTCACATGAGACCAAACAACCTCGGCCTCACGTTGAAACAGCATGACTTCCGGCAGCACCAGGGGCTGAAACAGGCTAAATCTCCAGGAAGAGGCTAAACCTTTTACCTTTTACCCATTTAAATGCTGGAAGACAGACGTGCATCTTCGATCCCAACACAATTTTTTTAAGGGGGGTATTTTAAACTTTACGAGGAAAATCAGCATACTGAGGTGATGAGGATGTGCTCAGTGATGCAGCACAAAACACCTTTTTACTGTTGATGAAGTCTTTCCAGATATGGTGGACTATAAAACAACATAAACAATGTTCAGGGCCAGAAACTAGCCATGACCAGGAAACATCCGGAAACGGCAAACTAGCAAATAGCATCATGACCTCATGTATCTCTTTACTTTGTTCTGTTTACGAGTTCTGCCGGCGTTTCTATGACGACGAAAACAATTGATGTGCGCGCTCCCGACAACTTCCGACCAATCAGAGGCAGCCTGCATCAGAGAGGGAGGCGGGGCTTAGTCAGGAGAGTGCCATTCCACCTGTTTCTGGCAGAGGCTGATCTGAGAGGATCGGTCTAAAATAAATAAAGGGGTTTAGGGAAAGTGCTGATCAATTCCTGCCCTTGTAGACGCGTATATTAAAATAAATGAGCCTGAAATAAGCTTAATAGGGCCCCTTTAAGTTCAGTCAAATGGCCCATATGAGAATTAGGTTCATGTTTATTAAAGCTATCCAAAGTGTGTTATCTGTGTTTATAAGCAGTTTATTAATTGCATTAATTTCCCTCTAAGAGGGATAAATAAAGTATATTTCATTTCATTCATTCATTAATGATGGTGTTGAAATATACGAAGCCAAAGGTCAGCTTTTATAGATGCATGTGTGTATATATAGGTATGTATTTGTTTATATGTGTACATGTACCTGTGTGTGTTTGTATTGGTCTGTGTATGCGTACATATGTATACATAATATGTACGTACATGCATGTATGTGTATACGTGTGCATGTGTGTGTGTATATGTAGATATAAAACATAATATTGGAAGCCCATTTATGTTTACTTATGTATTTGAAAGGGTAGGATTAAATAAATTAGACCTCTTCTTCCTCATTTTTGAACATGTTGAATTAAAAAAGATTTTTTTTTAATTATTATTATTATAACTGATATAGGTTTTGCTGTTGCTTTCTTTTTCAACAAAATAAACCTCGTTCTTGTTCAATATGCAAAAAAGAAAATTTACTCCCATCATCAACTTCATATGCAACATTTTCCTCATTTACTGGATGTCTTTATCTCTAACCACTTCCAAGTTACAGCCTTTTGAATTTCTTGATATCAAAATTTTATATTTTCTTTGAAAATTTCTGCTGCCTTGAGGGTTAATATAAACAGGCACATCACAGGATGCAGCAAGCTCTCATCGCGAACAGCACCCCGACTTCAGTGCATCAGAGGATAGTAAACGTAAATTTAATTCTACAAATATAAATCTAGGGATATAAATCTAGATTGAGATGACAGGATGCACCTTTTCATCGTATTGTTGTCTTATAAAGACAAAGAAAAGAAGAGATTTCTCAATCTATCCATTTATCATCAATATTGTTTCATACTGTAAGGAGTCACTGTCCATCAAGCACGAGCAGTCGCACATTTACTCCACGTCTGGACTGTGGGAGGAGGGAGAAAATGCATGTAAAAATAGGTGGATGGATTCAACCTAATGCAAACATGATTAATTCAAGGTTTCCCCTGCAGATGGTCCTCCTCATTAGCTCTATGAGTCAACTCATATTAGTCACTTTGCTTGGCCTTATGTTCCTATATGGTTGAGAAATGCTTTAACAGGCATCTGCCTCATAAAACTGAAAAAAAGAGACAATTTATAAATGTCATTATTTATAATAAAGAAAAAAATTAAAAAAGAACCAAAAAAGGGAAAGAAAGAAAAATAAATAAATAAATGTGCATCATATTGATTTACAGGGTCATCTGTGTCATTGTGCTTTGGTTTTTCTCCTAACAATTTGAATAGCGAAAATAAAACAACTAGTTTTATTCCCGGGTCATCGTTCCATCCTATCTCCTAGGTGACGTGCTCCCCGTGCCGCTGAGATCTCGTTCCATGTTTAACTAAGACGATTTGAAGGAATCTCGGTGCTTCTGAACAGCCCGTGTTAGGCAGGATGAGACAACGTATCCCAGTCTGTCTATCTGAACCTCTTCTGCTCGCTCTCCTCTCACATCTGTAGGTATTTACAGAATGACCTATTTCAGAGTTTTTTACCAGATCCTGTAAGCTTATCAACAGCTTGCACCGGCTCAACATCCCAACTCACGTCTGATTTCAGAAAACAGGATAAGGTCAATGGACAGACAGGAAAACCAGACATTCAGTGTCTGTATCTCCGTCTTTCTTCTTCAGGGGAAAAGCTTTTGTTGGACAGAAAGACCAGAGGGCTAGAGATGGGCGTAGCGATACTCTGGAGTCGATACGTCGATATCATCAGGTCAAAATATCAGATTTGATGCTTTTTTGGAAAATGGAAAACCCACTGTGTGTGGGTGAGAGAGTTTTAGGCAATAAAAGTGCACGTGAAGCCCAGACACACTGTTTTCCTTTTGTGTCACATGATTAGAGCAGCCAATCAGAGGTCATGATGATGATGCTACTTTTAGTGATGATATTTTTTTTTGATATCTAACTGGTTTAATGCACATTACGTTTTATTTTTACAGATTATATTTCTTTATTTTCCATTTAATGATGTGAATAATCTTGTATTAATCTGTAGATATTTTTTCATTTTATTATTGTTTAATCTAACCAATAGTATAATTTATCATTGTTTTAAATGCATTTATTTTAAGTTTTATTTATATCTCATACTGCCCTTGCAACAAAGATATTAATGGTTTTAGGCCCAGAATCCATCTGTGATATGTTCAGAGAATATAAACCCGAGAGAGCTCCTCAATCCAGATACTCAGGTCAGCTAGTCCAGACCAGAGTCCAGACCAGAGTCCAGACCAGAGACCAGACCAGAGTCCAGACCAGAGTCCAGACCAGAGTCCA
>JBBBVU010000010.1:32563086-32574840 GCA_037177055.1 Atherinosoma microstoma
AATATTTTCATTTCTAAACTAATATTCCCTCCCCCCTTTCTATCTAAGGCACAGAAATCATGTTGGATAATGCTGACATCCACTATTATCAAAGAATTTACATTAGCTCTGCTCTTTCTGTCAGCTGTGTTTTTTCTTCCCCTGTCAGGTTCTAAAGTTTTCCTTTGAGGTGTTTTGAAGACTGTTTTGTGTCTTGTAACAAAATGTCAAGTGTGATGATGGGAGAGATGTGAATCAGAGGAGTAATCTCAAAGGTGGCAGCATGGGTGTGTTTGAGCTGATAGCTGCCGTGTCTAACCACACAGACTGTGCTCAGACTCGTAAAAAAAAAAAAAGACTCTGGAGAAACCCATTCTCAAATAATCACCTGGCATTAGAGAGGGAGCTGCTTTGGAAAATGAATTGCATTTTACCCCAGAGTTTCTTATCATAGACCGTTGTGTAAGAGCCATTACTGGGATTCAGAGCTAACAAGGCCTCTACTCTTCATCTGGGAAGATAACAATTTTGGAGGAATTTGCCAACTACAGGGGTCCAGGAGACAGAACCTTTCATCTAGGCTTTAACAGATTATTAAGACCCTCCACCCGAACCTGCTACTACTCCAACCAATCTCATCTTGTTGGATGTGAGATTGCTAATCATCAGGTGTGTTGTTGATCATGCTTTGATGTATGACCCTGGTTACCAAAGCCAATTAAAGTACCGTTACTTTTTGATCTTTGGGAACATCAAAGAGTTCTCACGTGACCTCTTAAAGGTCAGTCGGGCATGTGAACAAGCTAGCCAAATGTTTTTATCCCATCAACCCATCTTATTCTACCTCTTTCTTCAGTGTCGTATCTCCCAACTTAGTGTAAACTCACTTCAACCTTCGCAATCATGCCTGTCTTTTTACGTTCTTTGTGTCTCAGTTATCACCTGGTAAACCAAAGTTTGCTCCGTCAGCTTTAACTCAACTTCTATCCATCCATCCATATCCTCCTGACTACCAGTACTTCAGATCTGTCCTCTGTGGAGGACATTTTTAAACCTGAATATCTCCGTCCCCCTGCATGCTACTGGACTAAAGAAGACATTTAGGGCTTTTAGATGAAACCACACACATAGGGGTTGAGTTTTGGGAACGTCCTCTTTCCATTTTATGGGAAGACTGAAAGTAGGTGCTTCACTGTCTGTCTGCTTAATTTCCTTAAATCAAAGTTGATGAGTAGTTTGTCCTCAAGTAAAAAAAGATGTCTGCACATAGTGTTTCACATGTGTGGAGTTCCCATGTCCACTGTAATGAACACACAATATCTTTAAAATAAAACTTCTTCTTTTTAAAACAAAAAATGTTTTTAGTATTCTCGTTACCCTCCAAACAATTGGGGATCTAAAAAATTATGATTAGGCAACTTTTCCCCCCTGGTGGTCAGGAGAATATACATGCTTATTCCAATGCAGGGTCACAGGGGGTGCTGAAACATATTCCATCTCCTCAACCCTTCAGCACTCCAACATTTATAGAAAAAAAAAAGATCCTGTAAACCAGATAATTTGATGTTTTATATATTTTATAAGAATCCATGAAATCAAGTGTGGGGTTCCCCAAGGTTCAACTTTAGGCTCAATTCTTTTAAATCTCAACATGTTGCCTCTTGGTGATGTCATCAGGATGCATTGGCATTGATTATTACAGATTCACATCGCCTTATCACCTGATGACTTAGAGCAAGTTGACGTCCTTTTAGATATTAAGTCATGGATGGAAGAGAATTTCCTGCAGCTCAACAAGGACACAAGTTTGAATTATCCATCCTGAAGAGAAGGGAGAGATCATCTTACCAAAATCTGGGTTTTCTTTTTGACTCTGAGCTGGATTTTATTCCATTTATGGTTTCATGGTTTATTTTAAGTTCACGGTAAAAACCATGTAAACAAAAACAGATAAACCGCATCTGAAGGTTAAGTTTAAAAACTTGGAAGGTTAGAAATATGTCCACTTTGCAAACACACACACAAACACACCTACAATGCCATTCTGGTAAACTGCCTCTCTGGATGATTGACTCTGTGTGAGGCTTTTCATCGGGTCTTTGATCCTGACATGTGCGAGGAGGAGAGGATGAAACTGACTGTGAAGATGAATCGTTGAAGGAAGTGTCAGAAGTAGAGGACAACACAGTATATCTAATAAAGCACAAGACAACTTGAGAAGAGCGATGACGTGATGAGTCCGCTAGCTTCCAGAATGCATGACTTGGTGCTAGCATAGAGAAAGGCATGAAAAATATGGGTACAGTGAGCACAGGGAAGGATCTGGAACATCAGAGCTGGACAACTAATCACAGACTAAAGCAGCTATAAGAAGATAAAGAGCAGAAGAGCAAAGTGGTACGATATGTGGAGAAGTTATTATCTCAGTGTGTGTGCATCGTTCTCCTGCCTCCGTATCCGACCCGAACGATCCACTCAGGACCGTCTTGATATGTTCACACACTCATCAGCTGAAGACAAGGTCCAATAGATGGCTAAGGGATTGATTATGTGGTGGGGAGTCTTTCTTTGAGGATCTGACAAGGAAAAGGAAGGCATTTGTGCAGGTGGAAAGATGTCTGCATGAGCTGAATGTGAAGCACAAAGTGGCACATCCTTCACTGTCGTCATCTAAGACAGTGTGGAAGCAGAGGACGATGGTAAATCATGAGGATGGAGCATGTGTGGATTTATGCAGAGGTCACTGATATGGTTGTTTGGGGTTGGAGAAGTCGTGTTGTCACGAGTTACAGTAGGAGATAAACTCAATTAGCCGTGGGATGGGAATGCTTAGCAACACGACTGGGATGGGGGGCATTTTGTTTCTGTTCATGTTGGATTTTTGCTCCAAGGCCGGTTTGAAAAGGACTAATGATATTATCTCAACTTATTTTCCTTAATGCACTCTGAAAATATAAACTTCCGTGCACAATTTAGGAAAAAGAAGGACAAGACAAAGGGAAGTGGTCCCTCAGTCCAAGTAGTTGTGCCAAATTAGGAGAAAAAGTTAAGTGTACCATAATGTAACATAATGTAAATGAAGCACTGTAGTATCTGAAAACATTTCTTTTTAGTTTTATATATTCATGCTTAACCCTTTAATGCTGTATCATGTGTGATACATACAGCTTCTGAGACCTTTTACATCACTTTATGGTAAAAGCTTTGCTCAGAACTCCTTGTCTTCTGTCCCCTGGTGGATACAACAATAATACAATATCACCCTACAATAATTGTGACATACCTCACAGTAATAAAGGTAAAAAATATATATTAAAATTATTTAGACTTTTTTTTGTTTTGTTAAAGGGAAAAATAAAGATTTCAGATTAAAAAACAATAATTTTCTCCCATTTTTTTCTTGGGTTGGACTTTTAAACGGATAACAATGAACTCTGGAGATATTTCAACACTTTATTTACTTTATTTATTTGGTTGGTTGGTTGAAGAGTTTTTGCTCCAACAAGGCTCCAAAGGTTTGAAAGGGCTAAAAGAAAGAAAACACATTTCATCTTGAGAAAAAAAGCACAGACAGAAATTAGGAAACGTGTCGGTTGAATTACCGGGTTGATAACCAGCTTCATTGGGAATGTCTGAGTAAGCCAACCCAGGTCCAACCCAGGTAACAGAGAGATATCCCGGGTATGTTAATCCCGCTTCATAGTACAGGCCTCTGGTATAATGAGAGGAGGAAGTAAATACAACAGGATACTAAACCAACACACTGATTAAACTGTGAAGCAAAGTCAAAGACTGAAGAAATAATATAACCAAGAATGTAACCAGAGCTAAAGCCAAATGAACCAAAACTCACAGATCAGGACATTTTCATGTGGACTGATGCCTCACACATCTCAGCATTAAACCATCTGGGTATGCTCGAGCTGAAAGTCTGACTGTCTAGGCTGCACGCAGCATACAGATGTACTTTACAAAAGAAGAGAAAAAATCTCTGAGCAAGAGAAATAATGACTCCACCAGTCCATAAGCCTCAGCCACATATATGTCCATGAATGACAAATAAACATTTTGCCCTGATTTCACAAAAATGAGTAAAGTAATGAATGAATGATACAACTAAATAAAATGTCTAGGAGATCATATTGTTTTCCTCCACACCACCCAGACCATTATTTACGAAATATTTCACAAGTGCTGCAGGCAGAAGCTGTTTGCTCCTTCAGAGGGAAAATTGTACTCATAGTGAGTATTTAAGTGTCACATCCATTCAAACTTGACAAAAAAAAGCCATTTATCTGAAATTTGATGTGCCCCTTGAGTGAAAGAATATTCCTTTTGTTAATGTTTTCTTTTTAAAACGACAATAAACACTGTCAAGTAGCAAAAAGAAAAGAAAAAAACTTGCAGTGTGCTGGACTGACATTTCTCCAATTATTTACTGGAGGATCAGAGATGTTGAATCACTAGCTCAGAAATGTGCAAAAGCTGATTATGATAAGCTGGCACTTACAAAATAGTTCAGTCACTGCGAGCTTAGCAGCGAAGTCTTTGTACAAACTGTGCAGCGTGGAAGCTCTCTGGAAGCATGGCAGACTATCTCATGTGAACTCTTGTGCATGTGTTGTGCTAAACGCAGCAGATCAACTGCTCATAATGTGAGCATTTTGGTCTGTGAGACTTATTACGAATAACAGAGGTGCTCCATTCTGTTCTGGTGCAGTCGGCTGTGTGCACTGATCTTCCTGTAAATCAGTAAAATACAGATGAGACTGAATGAGAGAGTAATTAGGAGTAAGATAACGATGGTTTTGCTCGAGGATCAGGGTGATCCTCTCTGTTTCTGCTCCAACTTCCAACTCGCCCACCTTACTAAACCAGTACACAGACATCAACCACTCATCTACACATTTTGTACAAAATAATAAGCCTAATACTGCTCTCATCGGAGCCTCGTTTAAAGGTGACACTGGGGGGATAATTAAAAGGGAATCAGCACCATGTGAGTTTAATCGTTCTATACAGGTCTAGAGTAGTTAGTCTTCTCTTGAGCTCAAATTGTATTTTTCTCCAGGCTCCACACATCTCCATTCTCTCATCACTATTCAATAGAATCTGAATTCTTTATTCAGTCAAAAACATCCGATGCATTTCACAATAAAAACTTGAACCAAGTAAATAGAAGATAAAAGGTTTAGTTAAGGAGTATTCTGCATTGTGTATTGATTAAATAAATAAAAATGCATAAATACACACAAGCATACATTCACACACACATTTTTACATTTACACACACACAGAAATACAAACAAACACACATGCACACGCGGGAGGTTTATGACCTGCACTTTAAGTTGAGCAGTCTGATGGATGTCAGGTAAAAATGTTCATGTTCTGCACTTCAAGCTGCAATAGTTTTTTTTTTTCCTGAAGGCAGGAGGGAGAAAAAGGGTCTATATGTCTATCGATCGATATCTCGGGCCAAATGTCATGGCAACAAGTGAGATATTTGAGCAGCACCAAAACAGAGGTCATGATGCTACAAGGAGGAAAAGGTCAAGGAAACACAAACTCTGTAGGATTTATTCTCTGTTGGTTCTAAACTTTAAATTACCTTCTCACATCACCAGCTGGTGTGGGTGGTTTATTCCTGAAGTTAGCAGCCGGTCAGAATTACCACAATTTCAGTGAAGTAAAGTAAGCACACAGGAAAAATAACCCAAATGATTTGCTTCATTCATTACATGCCAAAGTGGCCAGTAAATTTCTGTTTATATCAGCCATGTTGCTCTAGTTTTATCTCTTCATCAGCTTCCTGTTAAATCCAGAGTGGAATTTAAAATTCTTCTCCTCACATATAAAGCGCTCCATGACCAAGCTCCACTGGAGCTTAAAGATCTCAGAGTTCCTTATTTTCCCAACAGAGCTTCGCTCTCAGCCTGCAGGGTTACTGGTTCCTGGAGGTTCTACAAGCAGAATGGGAGGCAGAGCGTTCAGTTATCAGACCCCTCTCTGTGGAACCAGCTCCCCAGCTCGTGGTCATGCTGCCATAGGCTTAGACTGTCAAGGGATGTCCCATGATGCACTGGGCTCTTCCTCCCCTCTTTGTCTCTCTGCTCTTACTTTCCATGTATAAACTTCTGACAGTATCGGCATCATTAACTCGTAATTCTCCTCTTCTCTCTCAGCAGGTCTCCCTGGATAAAAGATGTTGGTCTCTCTTTGACCACCCCCCCGTAAATAAACGCTGTACAAATAAAGCTGGATTGAACTGAATCAGCAATTTTAACCCATCTTTGTCAGGTTGGTGGACAGTAAAAAGATCATACAAGAGAAAAGAGCTGGAGTAATGGTCAGTAATGATCAGTTTGTCCTTCTGGACTTATGCTAAAGCCATTTCTATAAAGACTTGGTTACAAACCTGTTTGCTTTCCCACAGCCAAACATCCATCATTACTCTATACGTCTCCTTCAACACATGCTTGAACTTCCTACTTGTGTTTTCTGGAAGAGGTCGGTGCAAGGAGACACTTTAACACAGACCACAGTCTTACTTTAGTTCTTCCTGAGTAGTATTTCCAAACATTGGCAGGTATTTCTGAATTACATCATTTATACACATGTTTATTGCACAGAAGCCAGTTTATGTTTATAAAGTAGACTGCCATCTGTGTGGAGTTGTGGGCAGCAATCACAAATGTGACTGGTCGTATGAAAACATAAAACAGCTGGAAAAGCAGATGAACACCGAGGTGATAATCTCCCACTGCTGCTTAACGCTCTTTTTAATTATTATTTTCAATTGTTGTGTGAAATGAAGCCGACTCCTGCCTTCTTGCAGATCCAGGCCATGATATCTGCACACTTTATTTCCATTTGCTCCTTAACTTCCTTTAGAGGACACCAGGAAATGCTGTCCATCTCCCAGTTGTTTCTTTCCTCTTGTCTTATTTGATTTAGTTGTTTACTGCCATGATATTCAGCCTTGACAAAAGGAGAACATGAACCTGAGGCTTATTCAGTTTGAACAAAATTTCCTTGACTTCTTTTCCTTGACATAATTGCTGTGTGTATTCTTCCCCATGCATGGTATTTGGTTTCTAATCACCGCTGTTCATCAGGATGCAAACAGAGTCTCGGGCTCCTCTCTGTTCTTCACTGATATCCGCCTCCTTGCAAAGACGACATAATCAGGCCCTCATTATTAGTAGAGGCACTTCATGAATGGGTCTCAAGTAGATAAGGAGAAAAAATAGTACTTTCCGAATGACTGACAGGAAAATAACGTGTTATATACTGCATGTGTGTTCTAGGAAAAACCAAACCTACCAGCATCTCTCAGAGAGCGGGGGTCAAAGCTAGCAGGAAGATGAACATAAGCAAACAATCTTCACGTACATATATTTCATTACTTCATCAATGAGCATATCTTCCCACGAGTATAAAACATACTCTTCAAGGTTTTACACAGTGCATGCATATCTGACACTGGCAGCAGCCATAAACATCTGGGTCTGGAAATGTTTAGTCCTCCAGGCTTGCTCTTTGAAGTTGCCTGTTTCAAGGTTGCACCTGCTTAAATATGAATTCATTTAAGACCCTATTTCAAACAAATAATTACATTCCACTCTAGTTTTCCGCGAAAAAAAATAAATAAATGAAAATGCATCAGTGGATCTAAGCATTTGTGATCCCTCCAAGCTAAGCTTGACAAGGTTAACTACAGCAACAGATCCGAAAGGAGTGAGTGAGGTTTATTCCGGCACCATAACAAACTTCAATCAGCCTGTTTGTGTTTGTCAGTGTCAGGGCAAAGCGTTTCATCAAAGAGGTATGGGGCAGGGCTGGATGCCAGTAGATGGTAGTAAAGCCTGGCAGAGGAAGGCACTACATTCCCTGCATAAGTCAAATAAAGATATATCAAATGCCTTGGAGCTACGAAGAAGCTCCACGTCTCTGGACCATTTGCAAACCTGCGTTGCAGGTAGCAGGATGTAATATGCAATGCTCCTAATCAACAGATCAGAAAAAAACTGATATTTTAGTCATTCTGTAGCACCAACAGGCAGGAAATACAAGGTTAATACAGCAGACGTCTTAAAGAGACCGAATACATCAACAAACAGCAGTTCCATGGTGACGGATATCTGAACATGCCACCTGATCAATACATTCAACACAAGCTGCCATCAGTGGAAGTGGCTTATAAATGCTAATGCCAGAGATTAAAAAGCAAAAATGGGGTGTTTACCACTGAGTCATTAATCAGCCCTGAAATAATAACTTCGAGCCAAATTCATTTAAAGAGGTTAAACGTCAGGCCGTATGCAGTAAACATATGATGGCAATTGACCGGCCATCTGGCTCTACGGGACAAACGGTGGAAGACACCGACGGGTGTCAAGTACTGCAGCAATGCAGCATTTTAGCTATAAGTTACCACGGTAAC
The DNA here is from genome assembly GCA_037177055.1 of Atherinosoma microstoma. Lineage (NCBI taxonomy): Eukaryota > Metazoa > Chordata > Actinopteri > Atheriniformes > Atherinidae > Atherinosoma > Atherinosoma microstoma. The sequence goes on from JBBBVU010000010.1 coordinate 32,571,512, forward strand.
AACTCCTGGAATTTAACATTTAGACTGATTTGATTGGTTATGAGCACAAATGATGCAGTCTAGTGGCACAATGATATCATGTCAGGGTCTTTGCATGAGGAGTTGTGGAAATGCTCCCACTGCAAAAGACCTTAATGATGCCTTCTGGACTTTTTAAGTCTTCAGTGCATGACCCTTACGTCTGCAGCGCTTCTGAGGGATTTATCAGGGATTTAAAGAGTTCTTAAAGCTAAACTGGAAAAGCTTAATACACAAATAAATCCTTGACTTTGACATGAGTTACGTTCTCACAATGAAGACGTGATGTATGTTCATCTGAAGGAAAGAATGAATTCCATGAGGGAGGGAGGAGGATGGGTACAGGAGAGGGAGACAGATGAATGGATGGAGAGGAAAGTGAATGGGGGTGAATGGGTGAAGCTTGAAGATGGATGAATGGATGAGAGAGGGAAGGATGGAAGAGTGAGAAAGGGAAGGGGAGGAAGGTTTAGTGGATGAGTGAGGAAAAAAAAGATGAAAGGAGGAATGGTGAAGGAGAGAGAGGATGGATGAAGTAAGGAAGGATGGATTGGTAAGAGAAGGGAGAGCAGATGAATGAATGAGAGAGGGTAAGGATGGATAGATGGACAAAGCAGGGATGGATGGATGGATGGATGGACGGACGGACGGACGGATGGATGCAAACTATATTTCTTTGTAACTTAACAGAAGCTTTGAAAGTAATCAGATACTTTTCAAGTCTTTTAAAATAACGATTCTTGGAGATTTTAGATGAATTCAGAATCTTAATAAATAAGAATCTCGATTCTGAAGTGAATCTATTTTTTTCTTCACCCTTAGAAATGAATGAAAAGTGAAAAAAGCTCATTTGACCGGTGGCTGTGTTGAAGCCTCAGTATTGATCATTCGTAACTGTATAAAATATCAGAGGATATTGTTCAAATATTTCTGAATATGACTGTGCAGCTGCTCGCTCTCTGCCAGCTCTGTTGTTTTATCATGTTGATTTGTTTTTATCTGCAGGAGATGCTATTATTATCTTTACAAAGTGAAAAATAATAATTGCATCAAAGACAAAGCATGCCCTTGTACTTGTCTCTGCACAGATACGCCTCTGTCATGCACAAAGCTGTCACAGTCTTCAAGCACAGTCTCAGTCCGCCCTCCTGCTCTCAGACACTTACATGTGCTAAGTGATAAATAAATAAACATTACTACAATTACTATCATTGCTGAGCAATCATGTTATTAACTATGTAAGAGGTTTGGTGCCTGGAGCTGTTGAAATGAAGACTGACACGTTGTCATGGACTATAAGAAAGGGTGGGATTCACAAACAATCTGTCCCGGGCTTTTATAATCGAAAGCCTTTCTTCAACTAAAATGATGTCTTTCTTTTAATAAATACCACAGATTGTTGTAATCTCACAGCCTACCATGTATTATTTTCACTCAGCTAGAATAAAAAAAGGAATGAATGCAGAGTTTGCACACGACTGAACTTGGGCAGATTTTCTCTTTTCTGATATCTGATAGCCTTGTTTATGCTCTACGTTAAATCCACAAAGCATCCACACTACAGCTTTCTGTCCGTCTTCTGCATCCTTTATTTTCAGTGAGTTTGCTGACGTGTACCCAGAGAGAGCAAAAGGAGCAGTACCTCCGGAAATCCCTTTATTAAATTCTCCTTCATAAAACTGTTTTTTTTTAAGTGTGTAAACAAGGTTGCACCAGAAATAATATCTCAGATGGTAAACCAGGTCATGGGGTTGGGACTAGAGGTGCAGGAAGTGGAAACTGTTTCATAGCAAGATGTCAAACAACATTTGGTCAATCATATTTTTCAGTGATAGGTATAAAACTATGGAATTATCACCATGTGAACTCTAGAAACTGACAGAACTCCAGGTTTTTAACACACGTGTGAAGGAAAGATGCACGTACACCACTGATGTTAATTGGGTCCTCGAGGGCCACGATCCAGCAGGTTTTCAACGTGTCCCTGCTCCAACACACCGGACTGAAATTAATGAGTCATTGTGCAGAACCTGATTGGCTGTTATATCCATCTAATTTGATGCAGGTGTGTTGAAGCCGGAATACACTGAAAACCTGCTGGATTGAAGCCCTCGTAGGACCGAACTGAGTCTCAGAGCTGTACACATTGATCTGTACACATGCAAACACACATTCCTACGTTTGATATCTCACACTTTATTGTAAAAACTGATCTTATTTATGCCTTTTTAATCATTGAAGTATTTTTAACTCAATACTGTTTTAATTGTCTGTTTTCATTCTGGAAATCCAACCAGGGACAAGGGTTGTAAATTAGCTTTGCCTAGAAACCTGTATGCACGGCATTTACTTTGTATAGTTTTATGAAGCAAAGTTCGATGCATGAATAAAAGAACATGGCGGTACTGTTGTGTAGCATAGCTGACATGTGACCAATGAAAGAAACAAAGAAGACGAAGCAGTGATGGATCGATTGGCCACACAGTCCAGCTCCGTCTCTTTCTGAGACAGTGCATCATCATGATCTCATCCACCGTCGTCATGTTTGCTATCTTTCAGAGCTCAGAAGTGAACTCTGACCTCTGCACTGCCATCTGGTGGATGATTGGCTAACAGCCATGTCAATGTAAAGGACACATAGGAAGTATGTGGACGGTGACATTAACATATGTAAAGGGATCATAAAAGAGGCTTAAAATCTCATCCCATGTTGAACACTTTCTCTCTTTTCCTCACCTCCTCTGATCATGCCCCCTTGGGTTTCTCTGCTGAATCAACCATGGTGCGTGTTTTTTATATCCAGTTACTGATATAGAGCATAACGCAGCTGTAACACGACGCTCTGGGCTGGAAAACAAAGTTGTGAAGCACAGTTTCTCAGTCCCAGGATGCTATAAGGCCCGGGTGTCAAACTCTTTTTAGTCCAGGGACCACTTACAACACAAATTGATCGCAAGTTGGCCAGACCAGTGAAATAATGGCATGAAACTCACCATTTATCCTTTTAGAAAATATCACGAATAACCTCAAATTTCTTGAGAAAAATTAATCTAAAAGGGCACAAAACATTTATTTGCAGGTATCTGGAAATAAAAACCACATTATTTCATAGTATAATTGGAATAACTTGTCAAAATCTATAAATAATTTAATGTGAAAATACATTTTTATGACCGTGTAGTCAGTGTTGAGAAAGTTCACTTTCTACATGAACTAGTTCAAAGTTCAGTTCATACATTTTAAAATGAACTAGTTCAGTTCATTGTTCATAATTCAAATTTTTGAACTAAGTTCATGGTTCCAAAAATGAA
>JBBBVU010000010.1:32577646-32592875 GCA_037177055.1 Atherinosoma microstoma
ACACACACACACACACACACACACACACACACACACACACACACACACACACACACACACACACACACACAGTCTTTTTTTTTCAGTGCAAGCTTCCAAACAGATGCAGAGATTTTCCGTATGGCAGACCGATGGGAAGCTAGAACGCATGAGATTCAGAAGATTTTCATTTTGTTTGCGGAGGATTAAACCGCTGCAGAAACATGACACCTGTTTGTGTTCCTCAAAATAGTTGCAGCCTGAAAATGCTAATCTGATGGAAGGTTTTCTAAAGCTGTAATACTCACTTCTTCACATTCTTAAAAATCCCCCCCCCCCCAGGTCAGGACAAAAGGTAAATTTAACATTGCCAACAATGGAGTGAGATTATGACCCTTTAAGGGCTCATTTATGCTCTACTGTAGGAAGGTAAATAGCACGTCAATATCAAACGCTGTCAAATGTCCCTGCCCACACGCTCCCCATGCATGCGTTACGTTGGCAGTGCACACAGCAGAGGTGTCTAAATCTGTCCTCGAGGGCCACGTCCTGCAGGTTTAGGATGTTTCCTGCTTCAGCACCTGAATCAGACTGATTGATCCCCATGTTTGAGAAGAACTGGACAACAAACTATTGAGGAGAGTCATTTCATTTGCATCAGGTGTGTTGGAACATCCAAAACCTGCATGACTGCAGCCCTGCAGAGTTCCATGGTCCATGGTTTCAGAGTTCAGAGTTCCATGGTCAGTTTCAGACAATCGGAGGCAGTTCTCTGTCCTATTGCCCAGGTAAGTTTTGCACATGTTTGCACAGCCTCTTTTCAGAAGATTTCTGTTGCCTTTTTCTTCTTTGTTCCTTTCCCTGTTCACACTGTTCAACGGTGGCCCTGCGATTTCCTGTGGTACTGCTCTGTTTGCTGCGTTCGGGTCCTCAAGCGCTCTGAAAACGTACTGAAATATGCACAAAATATTTGCACGTACGTGTCTGACGTTGAGCATCAGTTAACTTTAAAATCATACCACAGAGGTGCAAAATGACCAAATACAAGAGACAAGCCATGTACATTTACAATGTGAAGCTACTTCAACAAAGATCACAGCTCTAAAAGCAATACATATTCCCCATGGTTTACTAAAGCATCACTTATTCACAGACAAAAGAAGCCAAATAACAGAAAATGCAGTTGTGTTCACAGTTTAATTAAAAAGAGTAAATACAATAAAACTGGTGAAGTAAAAAAGACCCCATAGCATTTAAAATTGTATTTAGAGGTACAATTACCTCTAACAAAAGAGAAAAACACAATGCATGACCTCCTGTGCAGCACAGTTGCTGCAGAAGTAACACAGGAAAAATAACAGGGACACAAAGCTGGCCTGGAAAACATATGAAGTCATGACTGTGGCTTTTTTATGGCTCTTAAACCAGTAGCTGAAAAGGTTACATCACAAAATTCTAAGGACCCTGTCTAGTCCAACCATGGAGCTCACATATGCAAACACTTTGTGGAAGCAGAGAGTAAATGAGGCAGTAAATCAAGCTGCCAGCCAGTATACGATGAATACAACAAATACACAACAGAAAATCTAAAAAGAGCCTAAAAGTGGTCGGCTCGGAAAGAAATGTGTGAAAAGTTGTTTTCTGAGTGGAGAAAATGAGCAATGCAGATTCAGTAGGAGGATAAAAGTATAAAAGATTTAGTTTTATTCCCATGTTTCACTTATCAGGACATAATATATGCACAAATACCCCTAATTATTTACAATCTACATTCTTTTTCTTTTCTTCAAGAGTTTGCGGGTCTGTAGCTTTTAGGGTTGTGTTAATGCAATGCCCCGGAGGAAAAACATCCGCAGATGCTTCAGATCTCATCACTGTTTGCTTTACTGTCAGGTTAAATGGCTTTGGTTCACTCTCAGCTATACAGCCTCTGCACACAGTATCAGTAGCCATCGTACCATACTTCACATTCCCAAAACCAAGTCTCGCTTTGGTCAAATGTCTCTTTTCATTTGCTGCATCAAGTGACTGGAACTTGTTTAAAAAAAAACTCTGAAACTAGATGCTTTTATTTCTGTCTCTGTTTTCAATGACTTGCTACAACCTAATAGCACCTTTAAAATGTTTCAAATGATTTATTTAAATTTATGTGCATTATTGGTTGTTTTTTTTGTTGCTTTTTTTCTGTCTTACAGGGGCTTTCTGACCCTTGCCAATTCAACATTGTAAAGAATTAGTTCTTAATGTTTTAAAGGGCTAGTATCGTCAATACCGATACTTTTAATGAGGCTGTCAAAATTAACACGTTAATGCAAAACAATTGATGTATTAACAACAAAGTTATTACTCATACCATAAAAATCCAAATTTAGCATGATCTCTGTGAGAGGAACTGATTTTTGGCGTACGGATGCCTTGTGGCGGCCAGGCTGTAGCTCGGGTGGATAGAGCTGTCGTCTACTAAACAGGGGGTTGGCGGTTCGATTCCCCTGACTACATGTCGAAATGTCCTTGGGCAAGACACTGAACCTTACGTTGCCTCCTGATGTGCCTATCGGGTGTATGAATGCTTAGATAAAAGCACCAATATGTATAAATATAGGTGCTGTATGAATGTGTTGTGTGAATGGGTGAATGAACATGTAGCGTCAAAGCGCTTCGAGTGGTCACATGACTAGAAAAGCACCATACAAGTACAGTCCATTTACCATTTATGAACCAAATCCAGCAAAAAACACTTTATCCTCTTTATTTATGAAGATTCTGACAGTTTTCAAGCATTAAATTAAAGTATTGATGTTATCACACTAGCATCAATCAATATGGACGCCAACCTTGGCGCCCATCAGTAATTTCCTTTCACCTCAGAGTCAATCCTTCTAGAACAAATCAAACAGTTGCCAATCTTCCAAAGTGTTTCCTGCTCGTCTGTGTGTGGCTGTGGTGGGCGTGCCTCTGTTTCCCTGGCAACCAGCATCTTCACCTGCACCTCATCTGAAATCAAGCAGCTCTTCTTACACCTGCTTTGCCTTCCAGTCGGTGCCAGGTTGTTGGTTTAGCCAGGGGTAACAGATCTTGGCCAATTCTGCATTTTTGTCCAGTTTCCTCGGCTTTGTTTAATGATAGTTATTTTTCCCTCCTCTCAGAAACCCAGACCTGCTTTCCTGCCTGCCTCTCTGCCTGCCATCATTCCTCTGCTTATCTCTGGCCTGCTTCCCAAAATAAACCCTTTTTCACTTTACTCAGCTCTGTGTCCGCGCTTGGATCCTGGTTCCATCTTCTTCACATAACACAAAGAGTGTTTAAAAAAAAAAAAACATGCCATGTAAGTACCAAAGCTGTGGAAAAATCCTACCGTGAGGGAGGTGCAGTAAATATCAAACCTAAAGAATAAGTTCAAAAATCGTCTTAAATGTTAATGACGTGCAGACAAATCGCTGGCAAAGGCCACTGGAACCTGCAACTATCATTTCTAAATCTGCAGTATGAGCTGACCTGGACGACTTCCTTCTAAAGGATTTTTATAGCGTTTAGGACACGATTCATACGTTTACTGTCTTTAAGAACTATTTGGATTAATAGTTTAGCAATAGTTAGTTTTCACCCCTCTCCCCATCTATTTCTTTCCACGGTGCAAACAACTACTTGTCTTGCGGAATGAAAAAAGGCCATAAATGCTCATTAACATGAAGAAGGAACAAACACAGGCAGGGGAAACCAACCAAGATATGCTGATGTCTGTCAATGCAGTGTAATTCATTCTATAAATTACTGTAGATGGTTTATATTTCCTTGCCAAAGCCTCCCCTCAGCTTTACTTAAAGCTGCAATAAAAAGCACCGTGTTTCCAGCTGATGACTAGCATTTTATTGGACAGCATGTCAAACGTGTCAAGCTACTTTAAATTCCAGTAGAGCTGTTAATGTTTATCAGACCTAAACGAAGATGTACTGCTCTTGCATCAGATTTTTACCCCGTGTTAAGTAAGTAAGGCAGATTTAACATATGAGTACAGGAAGGAAGCAAGAGTGATCTTCCTCAGCGGGAAAGACTGAGAACGTAAAGCCGGACAGATACAGAGAGAGACAGGGAGACAGCGAGCCTCAGTACATCAACTAGTGCCAAACCTCCGTCTGCAGTAATGGTGCATCTGGCAACCGCTGTCCCTTTTGCCCCCGTTACCCTATGATTGCAGCCTGTACAGGACTGCTGATGCCAGTTTGTGTATCAGTGGGGTGGGGTGCCCGTTCACAGCCAGCAGCAGGTGGGCCAACACAAAAGTGAGATATCCATCTTTTCTTCAAATCTAATAGAAAAAATGACATTGTATCACTTATATTTCATCTCTGTCTATTCCATCTTAATAATGCCCCCTTTCCATGGCTTCCAATATCGCTAAAAAAAGTGGATGAACACAGTGTGATCATAGCGCACATCTACACACAATTAAATCAAGTACAATAACCCATTATTGATTAAGTTAAATGAACATATTGGAGATTTGTTGGTTAAATTTAATCAGATTACATTAGACCCAGGCCCCCCCACCCCTACGTGTATATATCTCTATATGATTTCTGTTGCGTTCACACAATTATGGTCCATGTTGGAAGTTGGATCTGGGAGTCAGCAGCCATCTTCAATATATGAAATTGAAGCTTCCCCGACTTTCTGAGTCAGATATCCAACTTCAAGGGGTATTATTGTTATATTTCTGACCTTAAACACCTTCCAAGCACCATTATCCTGCAGTTCTTCTTGATATTTCAGGAGAGTGTTTTTCAACCTTTTTTGAGCCAAGGTACATTTTTTTTCATTGAAAAAAATCCCAAGGCGATTTACAAGGCAACTACAAACCGAAAATGTTGAAAATTGAAACTCTGCAGCCTTTATTAACAATATAAAGTCATTCTTGTCAAAGTGTCTGGAATAAGAATCAACTTATATTTGCAGATAATAACTCATTTGTTTACAGATAATTATTTTTTACACCAATTAGGTGAAATTGGATCATTTCCCATGGCACACTTGACAATCTCTCAAGGCACAGTGGTTGAAAAATACTGTTTTAGGAGATCGGCAAAAATGAATTGGTGCATTACTCCCATTAGGTGGTCTGGAGTGTGGACCAGGATGTTTCCAAAACATTTGTTTCTCTGCTACATTTTTCCAATCCCATGCGCCCCACCTGTCATGTTCCTGCCCCCCCAGTTTGAGAACCACTGAGTTATAAAAACCCAGATTGCGTTGAGCAACGCTCAGTTACACATACATCTCAGGTCAAATCATTTGTCTGCGACACAAACACATGTGGTACAAATTTGGCCAAGCCTCCACATTGTCCAATGCAGCCCTGGATGTTGAATCTACCCCCCAGACAAGACTTGATTTGCTCATCTGGGGGGTAGGTTTGTCTAGCCATACCTTTCAGGTGCATGCTTTATCCTGTGTTGCTGGGGGTGTGTTGACATGCGTTGACAAGGTGCCTTTCCGCCACTCGTCAGAAAGGAGAGACTCTGACGGGTGATGATCGATGATTAACATTTTCACACTTTTTACATTGAAATGGTCCGGTTTTGCAACACAGGCTGTTTCGGACATTTGAGACTTCCTCACATTCACCAGCACGGAGGCCTGCATTGCGAATAAAATGTGGGAAAGCGGTGACCACTTGTCAACAAGATAATCAGTCAATGGTTACCTGGGCCTGAGCAGAGTACTAACCAATATACGATTACGGCCACTTCATCTAAGTGTGTATCTGTGTTGGTTTCACCTGTTGTTGTGAGTCTAAACACCAGCAGGTTTCATGGATGGTATACCCAGCTCTGCTGCATTTGCATGGGTTTGTATATTTTGAGCAGAATGGTTAAGAGGAGACATAAATAAGAAGTGGGAGTTGAAAAAAGCTGTCTGTTTGTGGTGGGGTCAGAAACATTTGAACCTGCTTTGCAAAAGCCCTTTTGTTGCGTGAGGGTTTTTCATGGGTAAGGGTCCTGGAACGATGGTGATCAGAGGTGAGACTGCCAATGTTTCCTGGCTGGCATACCCAGAGGACGAGCTAAAGGTTGGTTTGGTCAAGCTAGCCAGGAGTTGAACGGAGAATCTTCTGATCCGTAGTCAGACATGTTATTCATTGTGACGGAATTGAACCAGCAATCTAAGGATAGCGCTCATCAAGCAGCTCAAGTCACCTGCTCTCCCAGCTGAGCTATCAAAGTGAGTGAACAGTGCTCCTCCTTCCAAAGCTGTTATACGACGGAGGATTAGGGCCACTTTTAGAAAAAGTCGTAATATTCATACAATAAAGTCATAACTTTATGAGAAAAAAGTCGTAATATTATGTGAAAAAAGTAATAATATTACCTATTTTAACCTGTTGTACAAAGTTGTCATCTATCAAACCAGGAGACACGTAATACTTTGGTACATCATCACCACGTTATTGTCAATATCAGGACTTTGAAAAGAATTAGCGAGAAAATGAACCTATTCCGCAGAAAAAACCAGGCAGACTTGGAGGAGATCGCTGCTGTTGTGGAGCGGGACATGACTGGAACCGGTAGACTGCAGGGTTATCGATGGACGCATCAGCAGGATATTCAGAGGAGTTTTGAGGTTTATCAAGCAACAATCGGCTGATCAGCTGATGCATCCATCGACAACCGTGCAGTCGACCGGTTCCAGCCATTTCCCCTCCACAAAAGATGCGATTTCCTCAACTTTCCTCTTCTAAAACATCTGGTTAAAATATTACGACTTTATCCTTGTAAAATCCAGTCACCCCGATTTTACGCAGACTTAATCACGACCAAGCTCTGCCTGTGGTAGATCTGTCTTTGGCTTCGGATAGTGATTTAGAAATGAACCACGTATCATGTTAAAATCATTGGAGAACATCTGTACGTGGGTGTTTGGCATGGACTGGATGATCTCCAAAAGCAAAGACCTGCACTGTTTGAAGGGCAAAACCCCACAAACACATCTTCGCAATCCTCATCAAACCAGCACCGTAGAGACAAGTATCATGGGACACCTGCAGTTCTCTCCTCTACCAAATGAGCCACCAAAGGGGTCAGTGGTGCCGGTCTGTTCACCAGTGATTAGACCAATTAATTCTCTTTCCATTGAATCCAAATGTTTTATTTAAGTGAGTAGAGACACATTTGTTTGAATTCATCCGACACCAGTTAAAAGTTGAACTGAAATCAACACTTGTATTTAAAATGATACAATAGTAAGTCAATAAAACTTTATTTATATAGCACCTCTTAGGATAAAATCTGCTTCACAAGAGCCAAAAATGCATAAAAACAAGACAAATTAATAAAAAGCAGATTTAAAAAGACGTGTTTTTTAACTGGCTTTTAAAAGCGACAACAGAGTCCACAAATTTCAAGTCCAAAGGAAGAAAGTTCCAGAGTCTGGGGGCCACCGAACAGAAGACTCTGTCTCCTTATGTTTTCAGCTTTGTGTGGGGCACCATCAGCGGGTCCTGGTCATAGGACCTCAGGGACCTACCAGGGAGATACGGCTGCAGAAGCCATCTAATATAATACTTCCTTGTTTACACAACACACTTTTTTTTAAGGAGTTTGGGACTTTAGTGGGATTTATTTCACAGTCGTGTGACAAGAAAAGGGAGTCAGAGAGAGAGGGGAATGCCACACAGCAAAGGGCCCCAGGCCAGGATTCAAACTTGGGCCAGCAGCTTTGAGGAGCTGTAGCCTCATGGGGCGGCCGCTCAACCAGCTGAGCTAAACACTGCCTCGAATTACTCAACACACGCGCCAGTACATCCCATCACGACACAAGAGCTGTCGATTAGAAGCAATTATCCTTCATTGGACTGAAGAAAACTAATCTAGCTAAACTTTTCATTGTTTTACATAAAACCAATAAGAAAAAAAGATTTGAAAACATAAACAGTATCTACATGTTAAATGAATACATTTCTATTCAGCAAATCAAACAGGTGCGTTAGCTGACTTGCATGCAAGAGATCCCTGGGCTGTGTCCGAATGTCCACCCTGACCCCGAACCCCTCATTCACTACATAGTCACTCATTCTGATAGCGATTCGGACACAAAGCTCACTACTTTCTCCCCGCCGCAGATCACGTGACTACCAGCTGTCGCCACAGCAACCCCAGACGGCGTGAACATATCGTTCCAAATCAAATCCAAACTCTTATGTGAATATATATCATATCCTTGAATTGTGTTTTATTCTTTCTTTGTTCAAGATCTATTCATATAAAATGATGGTCTTACGGTTTATTTTAACCTGCATGATGTTCGTGACACTCGTCACCTGATGCGGCATCTTCCATCAGAGAAATGGTGCCGGTTTTAAATTTCAGCATCGTCTTACTGACACAAATTGAACTAATAATTATAAAAATAAGACAACAACAGCGGATAAGAAGACAAATAGGAAGAATGACGCTTGTTGCGTTAGCAAGACATCACGTTAGCTCGCAATGCATTGTGGTCTATATTGATGCTCACTACTTTTCAAGATGCATTGTGGGTAATTTTGAGTGCACTACTTTTTTCACTCTGGACATGCGGACAAATAGGGTGATAGGAAATAGGGTGCACATTCGGACACAGCCCTGGTTTGAGACCCGTTAGGGTTCGACTCAAAGGGCATGGTCAGGTCTACATGTTACATGGTTCTACATGGTTTCAGCTTATTTATATTTATGTGTGGTGAGTTCAGACTTGTCACCTGAACTCTTCCCTGCAGAAAACAATAGCCTAAGAATATCTCTTCATCCCATAATTTACAGCCAGGGACTGTGACAACGCTCCATATTGGACAAGTGAACAGATGTACAGCTTCCACAGTTTCCTGTGAGACTGGGCTGATTTACCAGCTGATTCTGATCATAGATCAGCAGAATCCCCTCGGCCCCTCATCATTTATGAGTCATAGTATCTTTTAGATTTTTGTTTCCCAGATCCACAGCTCTATTTTCTTCTTTTCTACCATGTTCATCCTCCACAACACAATCACTTGCTTTAACTTACCGTATAACATCAGTTCATGGAATTGAGTTTTCTGTCAAATCATTGGCTAAAATTATTCCAGAAGCTCTCCAAAAGGCAATCACCTATACCCAAGAGTTTGTCTGGTAGTCTATTGTGAAAAGTAGAAGCTTATTTTACTCACTGTATTGTTCTTTTTTGCCTCTGTTTCATTTCATTGGGCCTTATCAACCTTCTTTTAGACGTGTTACAGAAATAAATTTAACATATCACTCTGTTATCTGATAGGCAGGACAGGTGAACAGAAGATGAACCAGAGGAAGCATAGAAAGGAGCTGCATGTGCTTGAACTTTTGGCCTTAAAAATGGTAATCTCTTAAAAATCATTTGTGATCTCACATGCTTCTGTCCTCCTTTCTGCTCGTCTGTGTCAGCATTTCTGCAGGGCCACTTTAAACACATCCAGATACTCTGCAATAGCAGCAGTGAACTAGGTGACATTTTCCCTGATGACTGCAGAAGTATGTTAGTAGAAGCCCGGCTGCACCTTAGTATCTACACTAATCTGTTGGTGGATCACTTTAAACTTAATATTTTGACTAAATATAAAGTTTTATGGTCAGAAAGTTGGTGTTTGCGACCCCCCCACTCCTGCAACAACAATGATCAATTGTATATCAGATGGTCATCCTGCAGGATCCTCTAAATATAAGGCTTTAAAACTCAGAATCTTCAGGAATAAGAAAGATTAATGTGGATTTATTGATGTGTCAAACAATTAAGGTGATAATTTTCCATTTATCTCTGCATTTATGGTTTTAATTTTGACAGCACTTATAAAAATCCCAAATTTATTTGATAAATATTGGTAATATATTTTTTTACTATTATCTGGCGACCCCCAGTTTGGGAACCACTGATTTACAGGAGTGTGGGCTGAGGCCATACAGCAGACCACACATTAAACAAAGCCAAAGATTACAGAGTTTGAGTGTGCCATAAAAAAGATCTGCTGTCACTTCAGCTTCCTGTTCTCTTCACAGCCTCCACCCTTTACTCCATTCTTCCTGCAACATCACCCCATCCCCAAACTACTGTCTACGGCCAGCTTCCTGTTATGAGTTTACACATATACGGTTGAATTTAGCCGCTGGTTAACTGAATCACCAGGGAGCAGCATGGTTACTCATTAAGCACAGTGTCAACACCTGCCTTTGGTAAACATAATGTTCATGCAATCTTCAAATTATAAACATATTGTAGGTAGAAACAACGACCCTACTCACCGATGTACCTGCTCACACATACACACTTGCATACCAGTACTAGTAATGGCCTTTCTTGTAATTACAGTCATTTGTCAAAAGCGTACCTTGATTTATGGCCAAATTAAAAATACACCGGAAAAGAAGCTGCAGGTCCTGCTAGCTATGGGTACAGAAAGTGATTAATGCTACGCCATTAGAGGCATGAGAGTGGCATGATCCGGATATGCACCCTGCCATGCAGCGTGAAGTGAGTAGGAACATAAATCGCAGCATATGCACGCTCCGGATGACTGAGTAGGTGTACCGTGGGTGAGTGATCAGGGTGGCTTTGGTCGAGGTAGCAGTGGGTTGGTGTCGTGCAGGTAAGAATGCCAAAATGAGTAAGTAGAGCAAAAAATGAACGGGGCACAGCTGTGTTCATTTGTGCTGAAGTTAACCTGTTTACAGTTTCTATGAGTAAATAGGACTTTTCTTTTCTTCTTACAAGGTAAAAATGACTGGCAATGGGCCATGAAACTTTCATTTTGTTATAGAAAATAAATAAAAACATGGGTGAAATATGTTTTCACTGTGCTAGTGAGTACTGCCTGCTTCCCTGGGGTTTGATTGGCTTGAGGCTGTTTGTCTAAAGCAACTGCGGGGAAATAATGAGTCACTCTGTGATGTTGGGTATGCTCGGTTATACAACATGAGGCAGGAAGGGGTGTATTTTGTGTTTTGACAAAAGAAGAAAAATGAATATCCTGCATGAACAGATACACTTGAATGAATTGTGTCTGGGAAAAGTGGTCAACCTTTAAAGCAGCAAATAAATCACAAAACCCTTCCATCACGGCGGCGCATGATGGACTGTTTCATGAAATATGAATACATCTTTCTGTCCGTGCCTGTGTGTGCTTGTCCTCATGTTGTTTGGGGGCATAAAAAATTCTTTAAACAATGCTGTGGGTCCTCAGGTATAAGAACAGCAACCTTCATCGTCTAGACTTAGAAAGCAGAGCTGAGTAGGAATGAGGCAAAAATAAAGCAGACGAAAGAGCTCTTCCATTTGTCCAATTTATCTAAAACCACTAGACTATATCGGAATTCAAGTACTTTTAAATTGCCTTGGTGATAAAGTCTGAGGGATACAAGCAAGAGACAAGGATTGTGCCAGTGAAGAGATCTTTGGAGCTCAATGCAGTTAATAAGCCATGGGCCTTGCGCCAGCTGGGAGAGCTCCATATCAACAGACCACTGCTGCAAGCAATGCCAAGCCTGGAGAGGCCATTTCCTTCAGGTTATCTTTTTTTTTTTTTTAGGTCAGCTGTTAAAGAATGCTTAATTAAGAAATGTGAGTGATGCTAAAGGCTGCTATGATTTTTAGGAGTAACCATAAATGGGGGTGGGATTGTACAAAGCCTTCACAGAGCCATGGTTTGCTCTGCAGGAAACAGATAAGGAAGCTCTCTTCATTTCTACTCCACATTTTATCTCCACTCAAAAGGGGTATGCCCTGTAGCTTCCTACTACACCACAAAATCCAAAGTGTCTTTCCTCCCAAGGTTTGCATAAATTAACAAGATTGTATGTTTTCATGATGGCCTGTGGAATAAAAAGCACACTCCTAGCTGCAAGTGTTTATAAATGAGTCCAGTTTGTGCACAGGAGCAAGATTACCGATGCCATGAAGCCCTCATTTCTGCCAAGTTGCTGACAGCAAACTGCATCAACTTTATTGCCATTTTTTGGAGTGGGCAGTGACAAGGTAAGAAACAAACAAGCCTGCAGAACTAAGGTGAGCTATAACACCGTCTCAAAATCAATACATTTCATAGCTGGATTTCTCAGCATTGAGGCAGAACCTACTGAGAGCTATTAAATGGAACTTTTGAGAAGTGAGAAACTAATTCTTTCTTCAGTAAATGTCATTCACCTCCTGGCCTGCATAATGCGTCACCACTGTAGAGATGACATTTGGTATTTGGAACTATAGCACTTCATTTTGTGAAATGAATGAAGGAGGCATATAAAGTCTAAATGTTTCCTTCAAAATAAAAATGCCAAATAACTTTTGGAAAACCGTTTTGAGTGCATCTGCAGAAAAGGTGATCTCAGGGCAAGAGAGAAAGAGAGAAAGCCTGAAAGCAAAACACAAAGAGTTTTTTTTCTTTTTTAATGAAACCTTATTTTAATTTCTCATGGTTTTTGGAACAAGTTGCAGGATTAAGGCAATGTTGGGTTAATGAATTAAACATTGCTGATGTAATTCTTTGTAGTTGCTACTGTACATTGCTTTATTTGGACAAAAGCATAAACTATCCACATAGTCTATGTACTGTGGCCTAATCTCCAACACTCTCAAGACAGGCTGACCATTATGGACCCATCAGGATTTATGAGACTGTGTTGGAGAAAGTGAGCAGCTGCAGGTATTTAAAAGTTCACATCTGTGAGGAACTGACATGGTCATGACATGGCAACCTCAGTAAAGAGGGCAGGGCAGCACGAGATGCATTCAAAGCTTCCAGAGAGCTGCAGAACTTTCTATATCAGCACTATCAAATCTCTTCTCTCTGGCAGCATCACTGACTAATATGGCACCTACAGCTCCCAGGGCTGGAAAACTCTCCACAGAGTGATCCACTGAGCTGAACAATTCAGCATTACTGCATTGTTCTGCCTTCTGTACATCTGCCCGATCTGGTGCAGGTCCAGAACAACCAGAATCCTCACAGACACTCACCACCCCAATCACAAACTGTTAGAGAAGCTGCCTTCTGCAAACGCCTCCACACATTATGGCCAGGACTAAATGTCTGTATTAAACCAATATAATTGACACTTAACACATACTACACGCTTGTAATAAAAATATTTGTTCTGCTGCTGTTGTACTATGTACGTGTTAAATCTTTGAACCTAAATCTGTACATAAGTGATGGATGCAGCTACAATAACATCTTTGATTTGTGGTCCATTCACCTTTTTTGAAGAATCAAGCTTTTAGATGTCACCCACTTGTAATTTAAGGATCTCAGGGAGAAGCACATTCATGTCCCTGGATAACACATCTGTCACTCGAAGCAGCACCATCCATTATCATAGATTAACTGAAGTGTTAAATTCTTGAGGTATAGAGAAAAAAAGCAGCATGTTTTGTAGCCAGGCTCAAGTAAACGAGAAGTGTTTTTGCATTTGATGTTGACTTTATATTTCTCCCCCAGAGGTTACTGCTTGGATGACAACAATAACGCCAAATAAGCTTCACATGAGCATCAAAATTATACAGTGATCAATGATTTCAAGTTGTAATTTAGTCCAGTTTTACAGAATGCTGACAATATTGGCAAAACAATCAATTTAGCAAGAATAGGAAAAGTCTCCAGCTTACACACAGTATCTGTGTGTATTAGAGGGTCTAGATATTAGTTTGTGTACCCATCCGTCCGTCCATCCATCCATCCATCCATCCATCCGTCCGTCCGTCCGTCCAACCAACAATCAATCTATCCATCCATCCCGGATGTGTCCTGGGTCTCCTCTCGATAGGACGTGCCAAGGAAACCTCCAATGGGAGGGAGCTAGGAGGCATCCTAATCAGATGTCACTTTAGAACCACCTCATCTGACTCCTTATATGGAGGAGCGGCTACATGCTAAGCTCCCTCCATACATGTGAGCTCCTCAACCAATCTCTCAGGTGATGCCCTGCACAAATCGCCACCTTAAGTAGGTGAAGGGGTTTATGATCCCGAGGGCTGTGGGGTGAGGGCCATTAGCCCCTGGTAAGGTCTCTCAAGGCAAACTGGTCTGAGGGAAGGGGTCAGATTAAGAGCTATTCAAAGACCTTGATGGGCCGACAACAAAATGCATCTGGCGCATCCCACGGAAAAGGGAAACTGGGACACCTCCCTGGAGCTAGAGGGAGCTTACCTGTGAAGCTTTGGAACAAGGGACTTGTTTGAAATTGTCTTTCTTTGAATAAACCCTTTGAGATTTGTTTTCAAGGGGGTCCAAACATACAATACATGAACACACATAGCAGTAAACAACAATAAAACTAACAAGACAAACAAGAGCACAGTTAGCATAACAACATTAGAACGACACAACTGTAAGAAGGCCACAATGGGCCAAAACTAAAAGTGAAACAACCGCAGAGTGAATACAATCAATTTACCAGATCAGAAAAGACATACAGCATCAATGAAAACATGAGAAGGCCACCATAAAGTCAGAAGACGGAGCAGAAGAACTGGATCTGATATTAGCAGGTTGTTCCAGTCAGTTGGTGCTTTAAACATAAAAGATCTTCTTCCAAAAGATTTATTAAATTTAGGAACACAACAATAGAGATGGGAAGAATGTCTGATATGATAACTTGATGATACTGCTGTAGAGAAGGTGGGTAATTAAAATAAATACATTTGTATATAAGTTGCAACCAGTGCATGTGTCTTCTATCATTCAATGATGGCCAGTAAAGTCGAGGATACATTGTGCAGTGGTGAGTGAAAAAAGGGCATCCAAGGACAAATCTAGAGAGTCTATTATAGGCTGTGTTAAGTGAAGCAAGATCAGATTTGTTAGTATTTCGATATATAATGTCACAGTAATCAATAATTGAGAGTATAAGTTGAGTGGCCAGTTTCTTACATACAATTAGTGGAAAACCTTTACGAGAGCGATACAACATATTGATAGCAAAGTTGATTTATGTAACAGGTAATTAATATGTTAATATTAAAAGTGAGTTCAGAATCTAGCCATACACCAATATTTAAAGGAGTCAACTTTATGCAGTGGTGAGCCGTCCTTGCAGTTATACAGGAACCAGGGTTGAGTTTTATTTTTTGTTTGGTACCAAATATCATGTTGAAAGATTTTGATTTATTGAGTAAGAGTTTGTTACAAGATAGCCAGTCCTGGACACACACACACACACACACACACACACACACACACACACATGCATGCACACACACACACACACATACATGCACACAC
>JBBBVU010000010.1:32620270-32632531 GCA_037177055.1 Atherinosoma microstoma
ACTGGCCTCCTGGTCATCCACACACTGCAGTTTGTCTATATAAATTATATACTGTATATATATATATATATATATATATATATATATATATATATATTCAGTATTTCATATATATATATATATATGAAATACTGAAGAGAAGTTTGTCTTGTTTGTCAAAATGCTGCGTATTTCATGTCATTCCATCTGATTACAGACTCAGGTATCTGTGGGGGGAAAAGTCCAGCAGGTGTGGATGGATTTAAAGTCTCTTGCACTAGGAAATAATTAAAACTATATTTGCTTAAAATGATTTATTTGAAAGAAAAAGCCTCGAAGTCCTCATTCAAATTTGCACTACAAATGTATTTAAAAAGATAGAAATGTTTTGCTCAAAGAAAAGCTTCTGTCGTCTCTTGAGATTCAATTTCATTTACAAAATATTATCTTTCTTATAGTGTGTATTTGTTAAAGAAACAAACCAAAAAAAAAAGTAAATAAAGAAAAACTAAAAGCCAGCAGTCCGAGGCATCATGCTTCAAAAAAGATATTTGGAAGAGAGAATTGAAATGCGAGTGCAGACATATCCAGATGGGGTTTTTGTTTCTATTTTCAGCCTCAGGAACAAAAAGCAGCACAAACACCGAGCCGTACCTCTAAAACAGAATTGCTCAATAATGTGTTTCCATTTAAAAATGCACTTAAAGATCTCAGACCTTGTAAGTTTTACAAGAACCGACACTGTGCTTTAACAAAGTTAATTTAAAAACATTTCCCAGGCACGGTTGGGAAATTGGATTCTTTTGATGGAATGTCAAAGGCCCAAAATCTTAACCTGATTTAAGGGAGTAAAGAAAAATACATTTTCAAATTCAGAAGTACATCCAATCCCATTTGATCCTGACAGAAGTAGACTATAAATTGGGAATCATATTGCGGGCCATTTCCCAGCTGAGGGTTCACGTTAAGCTCCGGCAAAGAGGTGGATAAATTATTCTGAAGCAGGAAATCCTGACCGGCCCTGTTGCCATTAGAAGATATAAAACAATATGGATCAGGGTCGAATACAGGTCTGTTTGCTGCTGCTGCTGAATGATTTCTGTGTTCAGATTGTCCACTCGTTCACTCACCTCACCCACCCTAATACACAGCCTGGCTAAAAAACAAAGGTCCCACTCTAACATGTGGTTGGACCTCCTTTATCTGTGGTCCTGCAGCTTCTCTGGATCATTGTTTCTAGAAGCTATTTCCATCCAAGATCTTGCATTGATGATGGGAGAGTCCGACTTCCAGCACATCCCAAAGACTCTCCATGGGGTTCAGGTCTGGACTCTGTGGTGGCCAATCCCATTTTCAGACATTAAGAATTAATTGGTAAATAATTTGTTTGTTCCAGGTCGTGCAGATATGTGATGTGTGCGCTCCATTTCAACTGACCCCAAACATAAACCAGCTTTCAAACGTGTTCATATATATTTTGAACAATCTCAAATCCAAATGCATCTTAGGCAGAGGAACAGGCTAGCCACTGCAGGGTTGGGTGGAAATTGTTGTTTCAGTTTTGACAAGTACAGCAAAATAGTTCACTCATACATAATAGACGATGTATCAAAGAGCAGAAACATGTTGCACTGAAGGTTCGTATGTAAAACCTCCAAAAGAACCGCTCGTTATCTAACAGCGTAAACGAGGTATGTGAGGTTCAGGCCAATCATATGGTTGTTATGGAAAAGGGTCTTGTGTCATTATAAGCCTGCAGCACAATTTTTCCTCGCTTCCTTTGTTTGATCCTACTCTGATGTGGACAAAGGACAGATGTAGAGTCCAAGAGAGAGGAGGGAAGGTGGAGGATAAAAGCAAGTGATTTCCATCAGGCAGAGCTGTCCAGCACCCCTTTAGAGATAAAACAAAAAAAGTTTGTTTCTTTATGTTTCACTCAGGCTGCATTACATCTCTGTGTCTTTCATCTGCATGGACAATCAGCAATTTTCTCCTTTTAACAAAATTATCCACAGAAGATCAGCAACACGACTGATTTGGTTGATTGGGCAAAGGAAAGTAAATGCATTACATTATATTTACAAGAAAAAGGAAAAAACCTTTCCTTCCTGAATAAATCAGAAGCTTCGTCACAAGACCTGCTCATTTCACATAAAACAGAGATTTTTGTTTTCTTCTTTCAATACCTTTGAGAGTACTGGTGCAGATTCTAAATTATTCAGTGATGATTTGTTACCTTCATCTGTCAAAACAAGTCTTATAAAATGTAGTTTTTGGCCTCCACAAATTAGAAAACTTACAAGAGAAAACTAGTATTTCTTTGATGCCAAAGAGTGACACTGATGGGATTTTAGATTTCAGAAAGCGCCGGTCAGAAGCACACGGAATATGATGACATGATTATTACCAAATGTTTTTACATGACCTTAATGCCTTTAAGGATCTGATCTGTTTGGAGATAAATATGAATGAGACATGAAACTGTCAGTAGCATGTGTGCTGTGATTGACAGGATTATCCCTCCATCGCAGCCACTCCGGCTTATTTTTCTGTTTCTTGTTTCACGTGTAAAAATGTTCCGGAATGATTGGGGAAATGATCTACAGTCTCATTTATAAATAATGTCAGCGTTCCGGGTTTAAGTATGCAGGAAAGATTGATTGTCTGAGAAGAGCGAAGCTGACTTCTCCTTATTATCGCTGGCCCTAGATAGCCAGGGCCCTTCAGATAAGAAGTGCCAGTGTCTCAAGTCAAAAGTCAGGCTGCCAAGAAAGAGAGGATGAGAATGCGCCATGCATATTTATGAGACGCTCATTTCTAAATGCACCCTGAGGTGAGAACAACTTTCAGAGTTGGATTTCATTACATTGTGCTAATGTCTTATATATTCTGCAGAAACTCTGCTCGGTTGTGCTGATCTCTGTGAACAACTCTGGTTTTTTCTTGTTTTTTTGTTTTGCTTTTATAATTCTGGTCTCCTGAGATTGATTTATTTCCATGTCAGATATGTTACAATGAAACTTATTTTGCATTACACTCTATGAAAAATGCCCACAGAAAAGCAGAGAATGAAAATTACCAGGACATTTTACCGTTAGATGTACAGACACTTCCATTAATCCAACCATGAAAAATTCTGTATTTCCACTGCACATGCCCTGCTGCATTTACGGGCATGTCTGTAAGTCCGAAAATTAAACTTCTGTGTTTTTTGCCCTGTTGCATTCATGGAACAACACAACACTGAACAAAAAAAGAAAAGTTTAACCAAATTAAATGATTTGCTTTAATTGGTTTATCCAAGATCAGATTCTTATCCAGTATCAATTCTGCTCCCAGTGAAGCACATAGCTTAGAGTTAGTGGTAGAGGAGGATGTCACTTCCTGTACCATCCTCAACACTCATGGTTCCAACTTTAACATTCAAACCAAAACTAAACATTTATCTATTTATTGTTTGTTTGTACAATCTTACAGAGGGAAAAAGCAGTGGTTGGAGGAGGCTGTGGAGGCCACAGCAGTGGTCACAGCAGTAACTGTTCACCAAATGGTGGTTGCGAGTGGTTTTAAACCGTGCTGGTGATTTTGTAATCCTGACGTGATGTGGAATGTTGCTCCAGGCTGTGGTCAGCACATAAAAGAAAGATATTTGTACATAAAAGTTCCCAAAGAGTGGTAGCAACAGAAGTCCATTTGTCACTGATCTGGGTGGACGATCAGATCTGGGGTAAAGTTTTGGCACAAAGGCAGCTGATGTTGCAGATGGGCATCTATTGAGCAGGTGGAAATACAATTTAGTCCGAATGACTAAGTACAAAAGTTCTGAAATGTTGGTGCATTTGACAGTGACAGAGCAGAACAGTGCTGAGTCCAGCCAGGCAGCCTGTGGTGGATCTTATACACTCTGTTATAAAGTCTTTCCACTGGCTCAAGGATTTCATTGGTTGTGTCCAAACCGGTTAACAATATGACATAGTAGAGAGAATTATTGCATGTAAATATGTCTTAGAAGCTGACAGAGAAAAATGGGATCTGATTTTTGTTCAGTTTTCGGTGACGTTTCGTACAAGCTCGACGTATGTGAGATGAGAATTCAGCGTGAGCCCCAGATACTTGTATGTAGCTACAGTGGAGAGTTTTTGGTTTAATATGACACGCTGTATCCTTGGAGAGTGGAAATACATGCATTCTATTTTTACTAAGTTGGTTGTTAAAGTTATCATCTTGCAGCCACTCATCTAAGGACTGCAGATCTTATTGAGTTTATGGTTATTTATGTCAGTATTTGGATGAGATACAAAAATAATGGTTTCATCTGCATACAACAATGAGTTAGAATGACTGAGCATTATTATATTATCATTATTATTCTTATACATTAGGGAAAGTAGTGGGCCAAAGATACTGCCCTGAGGAACTCCTATCTGATGTTACTGAACTGATTCTAACAACCTGGGTTCTGCCAGTTAAGTAAGAGGTAACATCCCAATGACATTATCTAAATGTAAACAACACAGACAATAAAGCACATAACTCAAATCTAGAGGTAGGTCACAAAAGGTGATATTCCTGCTAAATATGCACTTCAAATGAGCCTTTGCGGTCTTGCTACTGTGGATCTGGAGAAAAGTGCATATCATTAGGAAACTAAATTGTTGAACTTTGAGAGTTACAAACTAATCTCAGTTGACTCCAGATATATTTAGCTTTGAGAAGAGTTCTTGTTCCCAGGATGCAATGTGTGAGTTGGAAAGATACAAGTAAAACTAAACTGTACTTTACAGTACATTTGGCCCTATTTCAACAGATTTACACATGTTTAGCACTGCAGAACTGAACTGTCTTTAAGCATCTTATTTCTGTACCAAGGTGTTGGGCCATTAAGATGCATACAAGAACAATTTCAATGGTACCTGACATGAATATAAAGATGATATCAACACACTGGCCGTTTTAAATGCGCTCCGTGACTGATTCAGCAAAGAAAGCCAGTTGGATATTATCTAAGGATGCGAGGAAAAGAAAGAGAGAAAGGGACAGAGCAAGAGATAAGAGAAAAATCAACATCAGACTAACTTTTAATTGCTTGAGGGAGTTCAGAGAAGAGACGAGACGGATGCCGAATTAGCCGTCATTAGAGCGAACCTCAGAGAGGAAATTAGCCAAAGTTCAGTCCTGGGGTTTGAAGTTATTTAATCTTACAACCTTCATTAATGCCTATAAGGGAACATTTTACAATCAGTTTGGCTGTCACCAACATAATACAAATAAAAATCTAAAAAAAAACTTTTTCAAATTGCATCATGAGAATTAATCTTTCTATTGTATATATTTAAGGAAAATTGCTTATAATTGTCAAACAATTATAATTTAATCTTGCTGCGTTGCACAAAGTGATTCTTTTTTTTGTTTCATCTTCTCACTCCATCTAAACCTCCTCCAAATAAAAAAAAAGAGAAAGAAAAAAAGAAACATTACATCTTGAGTAACCAAGTAAGGCCCTGTGGGTATTTACAAAGTGCTCTCTAGATTAATTGGCTAAAGGACCAGAGGTGTTACACTCTAAATGTTCTTCATTTGCTGCTTTTTAATGAAAAATCCATAAGTGTTTGATTTAATGATAACACATGAGCCTTTCAGAGTTTGCCTTTTGCTGATGGCAGGGCTATTCCAATAAATGTGACGGAGCATTAATGAGTGCTGTAGTTCTACAAATTGGACTTCAACAAGAGAAGAGAGTGGCTTTCATGAAGTGTCGCCCACTCATCTTCCAATTTGCCACAGAATAAGTTGTTGCGACAAAGTATGATGAATGCACAGCTATTTAAATATTTATGTCCTTCATGCTGTTATACATTGGGCTGTGTACCCTGGTCGGGACTAAAACAATTAACAATTTTTTATCTACTAAATATGATAATGTGTCCATAATCTTATACAATATATATGTTTTTATGAGTAATTTGGAGTTTAAAACAGAAACAAATCACTTTAATTGGATTTATGCCTTTTTTTTTTTTTTTTTTACTTTCAATTATCCGTAGCTCAGTCCCAGAGAGTTTAATGGATTTAATAAAGAATTTACTCTTTAGACATTTTTCTGCATCTTTGCAAATTTATTAAGACCTAACTCATCAGTCCAGATGAAAATGATGTTAAATGTACGGTAACACTGGAACATAAAAGAAGCATCTCTCTTCAACCTTTTAAACCGTGTTCAAGGATAATAGCAATAAATATTACAGCTGCCTTTATATCCATTTATATAGCAGTAAATATTGAATATGTTGGATGTACCGCAGTGCTGCTGTATGGAAACAACAGTAAATGAGTAGTAAATGTTTCCTCTGCCCCCTCCCACCTCACTGACCTTCCTGGTGTCTCTCGCCCTGAGATGGGATGTTAATGCCGGTGTCTGGACGGCTGCCATGCTGCAGCCTGTGCTCTAATGGATTGATAAAAAAGCTCTGAGCACAGAATCAATCATGATATAAACCTGGAGTGAAGCTTGTTAAAGTCTAAGGAAAGTTCCTCTGCTTTAATGCCCCTAATCTTCAACAATTTTCTGCTGGACAGAAAGATTGCATTTGTTACCCTCCACCTGCCGTGCATTAAGGAGCCAGAATCATTCCAGATGATGGACCAGTGGTGGAGCGCGGGAAAGACGGGAGATTGGATGAGAGGTTTCCTGAGATGCAGGTTTCAGTCTTTCTATGGATTTATTGTTCTGCACTGTCACCAGCCATCAATCAAAAATTAAGTCAGTGCAGTTAATGATGTTGAGAAGAAGGTGGCCTCTAATACCCCACCCAGCTGGGGAGGTTGTCATCTTGGCTAGAAGCCGTTTCTCCTGTGAAATGGCTGGTAACCATAACAACTCGAAGCGGTAGTGAATGGTTGAAGACCCAGACTGGTTATTGCTGGTTTTACACATACAGAAATTTCATTAGAAGCTGGAAGAACACACCTTTTTCTTTTTTTCTTCTCTTTTTACCAAGTTTTAGTGCCAACCGTGTTGACTGGAATAAAGAATGCACACTGACGTCAACGTACAGAACTGTGGGAGTAATTCTATTTTCAGGGGAACCTGCGGTCTGTTTGTATCGGCTCTTGTCTTTTTAAATCTCAGTCTTATTCAGAATATCTAACGACAATTATATATATATATATATATATATCTATGATATATATATAAGATCACTTTCCTCCACCAGG
Organism: Atherinosoma microstoma; assembly: GCA_037177055.1. Lineage (NCBI taxonomy): Eukaryota > Metazoa > Chordata > Actinopteri > Atheriniformes > Atherinidae > Atherinosoma > Atherinosoma microstoma. Next base: position 32,627,465 of record JBBBVU010000010.1, read on the forward strand.
TTGTGACCTGCCATCAGATCCAGTAAAGTTTTTTTGTATATTTGGTTGTTCTTGTAATAAATAAATATACTTCCTTGTGTTTTTGGTTTTATTCCTTTTGCTTAAGACGTATTAAATGAATTAATCCTGTAAATTTAGACATGTCCCTGTTGTTCATGAATCAGCTTATGTTAAGGTAGCGTTCAGTTAGATGCATTAAAATAGTCTGGCCATGACTAAAACAATTATTTCATGGTATGAATTTCTATCCTCTGATTACCCGGTGATCCAACCAGCAGGGATTCAATTGAATGCTCGAAAATGTAATGAGTCAGATCTCAAATGGACTAGAGGACATCAGAACTACTGAATAAGAGGGTGTTTCAGAATACAAATAAATTCAGTCCCAGTTGAAGTAGTCGACTTCGTGAACTTGCAGAAACTTGCAGAGAGTTTCGACAAAAAGCCTTTCTTCCATGTAAAATGCCTCAATAAAGATTCTGAATTTTCTTTCCACCGCTGAAGGGTCTCTTAACGTCTTTGCAAAGTTGCATTCAGTTCCAGCGTACAAAGCCAAATGATGCCTTCTTTGATAAGAAGTCTACATCAGCACCAAGTTGCTTCCTTTTTCTTCTCTTTTCAATTCTTTTCTACCCATAATAACCAACTGCATTCCCCATTTCAGGGAAGTAATTCACCAAAATATCCTTTCAACATTCACATCCAAACGACAAGATAAATGATGGCCGAATAACTGCCTATATATTCTAAAACTATGTGGTCCCTCCTGCAGCTTTTCCAGTGACCCATATTACAGAGTACTCAGAAAAGTGAATATTACCAGTTCCACAGAGCAAATTGAGAAGCTATCAATTGTTTTGTCATTTTGATATGTCATAGCAGAAACGAAGTATCGGATATAGTGAAGCATAGCTGGAGGAGGTTAGTTCAGCAACATTTCTGTGGGTCAGACACTATTATATTCCTCAACAATAAATTTGATTTAATATCTATTGTGCTGCAGGTCTCGCATTAGTACAAAGGAGGAAATAGAGAGGGAGAAAAAAGGGGATGGAGGCTGGCGAGGGAAAGTGGTATGAATAAGAAGTGAAAGGAGAGGAAACAGAATGGGATATTGGTAGGCACTGTTGTATTAAATCAGTATAATAAAGTTGTACGTGCCACAAGCGGTATCTAATAGAGACGTCTGAGGCCCGGCGAGCCACAGCTCCTCAGCAAATGGCATCCACAGTCCACAGTAATGCAGACACAAGGACGCAGCTGTAACAGCCAGGTTTAATCAACACCCAGCAAGGCAACTCCCACTCAGAGAGAAAAGTGCTTTAAACGTGCTTCCTAGAGTCTAGAGGCAAAATAACAATAATCTCCACCGCTGATACAAAGTGCATTTCAACTGGCTGTATTGATGTCAAACTCCCAAATAGCAGGTTTGTGGAGCAGCCCACAGCTTGGACCCTATACTAAATGCAGCAATTGGAAAGCACTTAGAGTTTTATATTGCTGCTGTAAACTATGCATCATGAGCTCCGTCACATATTATGTGCTTAGATGATTTACTAGAAGGTGATACAGTAGAGTAGTCGCATTGTGTTTTCGAAAGAGGAGTGGGGCAACCACCAAAAGCTTCCATCACAAAGCGCTCATTAAACCCAGCCTGGGACTGAAGTAGAGCCACGTTATCACTGTTCCACAGCCTCGCCGGATACCTCAGCACTTCTTCGCCTGCAACATCACTTTCACTTTGCAGATAAAAATGCTGGAGATCTCTCCGTTCATTACTGTGACTGTTCGCCTTAAGTAGCGTGACATAAATTCATGTTTCTGTCAAATCAATTTTCACAAAACCCATGATTTTATTTGGACTATTCTGAAGCGCATCCAAGTAGGACATGACTGTAAATATCCTGCATTCGCTTGAAGCCGAGTTCCAAGGTGTGAGAATCCAAATCGTGCTTGGAAGCCAGGCTGCAGAGGTTCAAGTGCTTAGGGCTAAATTTACGTAAGATAACACTAAAAACAAATGTTGGACTGAATGATGAGTTTATCAGCCTTTAATGTTTTAAATGGTTACTTCTAACCTTCTTTTTGGCCAAATCCCTTTAAAATCCTCCACTTTGAACAATTTAACCCTGAACAGTTCTTTAGAATATCATCATTACAATTTTTTTATTAATGCATGACTGTGCACATTATAGCAACTTAGACAGCTGCTGTACATCAAAGAGGTTTAATCAATAGTTGAAAAAAAAGTTTTCTTGGCTTCCTCTTTTGTATTTCAGTGCCGTTCACCATCAGTGCCAGATCACTTGTCTGCCTTTGCTCATTATGGCCACTGTACATCTGCCAGCTCCTTGTCATTATGGATGAAAATGTCGCTTGTTCAGAAACCTCTCCCTGTCTTCCATGACAGCAGAGTATCATTGCTTGACGGGATTTCTTTTTCTCATTATGGCCACTCAGACAGAGCTACATCAGCTGGCCCGCATCCAGCTTGTCACCTCTATTTCTGATTAAATGACACGTTGCAGATGTGAGGTCAGTGCACGTAGAGAGCTGCCAGTTCTAAATGTGTACACGCAGGTCAATGGGAACATTGTCAGATGGAGCTCTTCTCATGTTTATGCCATTGGGTCACTTTGTAATTCTAACAAATGTGAACTAACACATGGTTTCCAAATCAGACTAAAGCATGCTGAAGATGTTCCAGTAAAGAGCAGGGAGTTCCTCATGTTTATACAAACTCTAGTTTACTCTAATGTCGCTCTAATGTTTGTAAAATTAGAAGTTGGCATAAGGTTGCATGTGCGCTTGCTTGGTGCACAGACTCTGAGCTGCAGTGCCAGCTTTCTGAAATAGAACAAAATGCAGGCAAAATGACTTGACTTTGCCCTTTCAGAGTGGAAAAGTGCTGCAGTCTGAGTCAGTCAACTGGTCTCAGGTTTGCTGCAGTTAAAAGCTCCACTCAGGTGATATCGATCCTTCTCATGTAATATGCAGTATAATATTTAGCTATCCAAAACACAACAACATATCTTGAAAATGTATTTAAATCCAGGTGCTGGACCGTGATGTTCAAATGAGTGCAAGCAACATTCATCTGATGTTGTCGGAGATATTTACTATTTTTTTATTCGTTCAGACTTTAAATAAACTTATTTTCAATGGCAATTCAAAGAGTTTCCGGGCAAATGAACTAACTTAGAAATATGCTATCCATAATGTCACATAAATAAGGTTTGAAAGAAATGCAAGAGAAGATTATTGGAGGAAAAAAAGAGAGGAAGAGAACTAAAGGCTGAAATATGCTTCATAAGGGGGCGCCAATGTGTGAAAATCTGCCAAAGTTCAGTAGTTCTGCTTTCATTTCAGGACCACCACCTGATACTCGAGCAGGTCCTCTGATCAGTCAGGACATGCTTCTGCTTCTGGGATGAGCTCATCGTGGACTGGGCTCTTGCTTTCCACAGATGCCATCAGGAGCTTGGAAATGGAGTAGTTGTGTAGTTTTTCTTTCCCTAAACAGTTTGTGTGAGACCTTCTTGCTTGCAGGAGAGTGCTGGTGCCAAAAGAAGGTGAATATTTATGTGGGTGGGACATCTCAAGGTATGTGAGAACCACAAAGTTTTAATCATTTCAAACCTGAGACACTATCTTGACTATGACACCTAAATGTTGTATTTTAGTTGGTTAAAGTTTTTCTCTTGTTTGAAAAAGACTAAAGAAAGTTTTTGTAAAGTAAGAAGCTTAAATACTCTTGTTCTTGTTGCTTTTGTTTTTTTTCCCCAACAAGAGGTCATTACATCTAATTAAAAAACATTCTCTTTGATTATCTTTTAATCTTCGAGCTGAGAAAACAAAGTTTTAATTCTGTTATTTTGAAATTAGCTTGTGTTATTAATTACATTGTTGTTGTTTTTTCTTCCGTTCTGTTTGTGGAGAGAATTATCTCACAGCTTGTTGAACATTCAATATCTCTTAAGCTTTGCATACATTCAACTTTCACCTTCAAAACATCCAAAAGCAACTTTATCCTGGAGCTCCTGCAGAGCAATGATGCATCTCTTTAGCTGGGGTAACAAAGCAGGCCTGATTCACACACGTCACATGGATTATAAGCCAATATGTCAAACTAATTCTGCTCAATCATGCAGCCTGTAGTAAGAACTTGTGGAGCAGACGAGCATCTTTAGTGCTAGAGCATCATACTGAACCAGAGAAGGCAAATCTCTCTTTGCAGTCTGCATGTGTGTTAGACATAGAGGATAGTTTCCGTGCTCACCCTTGTGCAATAAGATGCAATGATGCTGTTTGATTTCATAATCGAGGCGCCCTAATCGAACAAGAAGCAGCTTTGTGCCGGGTGGCTGGAGACAAATGAATAGCGAGCAGGACAGCAGCAGAGGTTGAGCCGGGGTCAAGCACCATTCTGCCAGACGGCCCAGGAGACTGCTCTACCTGTCACAACACATACACCCCATGGGAAGGATAGGCAGGGAGAATGATAACAATGGAGGAAGAAAGGAGCAAGAAAAGTCAGCTGGGAGCAGAAGCAGAGAGCAATCCTTGGAGGGCGAAGCAGAGAAAGGCAGGAGATGAAGGAGTGGAGAGGGCCATGTTTGGTAAATCTCTCATGGATGAAGAATCGTGGTGAGGAAAACTGCATAACATCTTTCAACTGATTTAATTACTTGCATGTTATGTATGTTAATGGTTTCTTCACATTTTCACATGTTCAGCTGCTGCTATCATGTCAAACCAGTTTCCAGTTGGTCCTCTGCACAGATGGACGGAGTAAATGGAACTTTTTATGTTCTGTTATGATTCTACAAGCGTCGCGAGGCTGAAGGTGAATGTTTTCACCGTTTACAGACATTTCTTTTCCAACAGATGACGACGATAATGTGTTGATGGGCAGTGCCCTCACAGAAAAACCACGTGTTCTCAACGTGTGTTCCACATGTGGTCCGCATGTACATGCACATGTGAACCACATCGATAGATAGATAGATAGATAGATAGATAGATAGATAGATAGATAGATAGATAGATAGATAGATAGATAGATAG
>JBBBVU010000010.1:32860895-32871380 GCA_037177055.1 Atherinosoma microstoma
ATGGATGGATGGATGGATGGATGGATGGATGGATGGATGGATGGATGGATGGATGGATGGATGGATGGATGGAAAATTCTTTTTAAAAACATTTTTATTGCAGTAACATTGAAAATTCCTCTTTTAAAGAGAATATTCCTTTACTTCTATATAACATAAAGTTCCTCTGTGGCAACCCTTGTCTGTATGTCTGCTGTGAGGGAAATGCTGTCAGTCTCTTTCAGGGAGCATTTGAACTTATCTTTGAGTTCCTCGTACTTTTCTCCATCTTTTTAGCGAAGTAGGTTCTGGAAGGAAGCCGGCATTTTGAATTAAAAGTAGAGATCATCTTCTGGAATCTTTCGTCTTCCACCACAGACAGCGGACGCACGTTTAAAATGCCGTCTGTGAACATAGCTGCGTGCTCCGGTGAACACGATGGAGCCTCGTACGTAACTGTCCAAAGTCTGACTGTGGTTTACTGAACAGAATAACACTGGCGATATAGATTGAGGATGATCTACACCTGTTAAAAAAACGAATTTAGTTGATTTACAGTATTTACATCAGCGTGCAATCACTGATTTGGGCGATATGCTTTTGCAACATTGAAGCGAATATTAGCTGTCATTCCGCGGCGTACAGTGGCTGCTTCCTTCTGAGATGTTGCAACATAGAGGATGTGCTGTTGTGGAACGCTAATTCAGTTTTAGCTTGTAGCGGTCCCGTACGTTCTGTTGCGTTGTTCCTTCTTTACACTCCTCCATGCTTTAGTTTCTGTCGGCCATCCTTAAACATTTTAGTTACGTTTGCAGCGTAAGCTAACCTAAGTGTTTGGATTGTGTAAGAAAAATAAGCATCTGGGCAGATGCGTGAACTGGTAATAATGAATTTAACGAATATTCAAGGCAGATCATTTGCCTTGAGTAACTTTAGTAATCAAATTACTTGAATTATTTGAGGAACTTTCAGCCGTAGTTACTTTAAGTTTTGTATGTTAAGAATGTAAACAGATGGGTTTTCATCTGCTCAGATGTGATGTTTATCTGGCAACAAGCTGTAAACAAAAAGCTGGATCAACTATGAATGATAGGTCAATATCTGCACGTTTGTTGGCCGGACTCGTCAGACATGATAGTTGCCTCATGTTATTTATGATGGAAAACTCTGTTTATATTCTTCATCCACTCATATTGCTGTTCACTGTGCATGAAAGTTTGGGATCTTGTGAGAACAAGCGAGCTGAGCCAGAAGAAATGAGTTTGTCTCAATGAACCCGCTTGTCTCGTTGACATCAGTGTCAGAAACTTTTCGGATCCCGTCCAAGCCGAGACAAGTGGTCACTTGGACTCGGAGAATGTGGCTCGGTTCCAGGCTTTGATGTTTCTGCTTTTTAAGATTGTAGATAGAGACAGAAAGGGTTATCAAGGATGTTACAGCTTCATGAACGCTACATATCTGCAGACCCGGATGTTGGTTATGTAATAGCATTTTTATATATGGAGATTTATATTTAGTGGTGACTCTTGAAAGGATTGTGTCAAGAAAAATAATATTTTCCCTGCAAGTCTTGAACAGAAACACAGGATACTTATGCAGCTGTTTCCTAAAACATTACTGTAATATACTACTGGATATAAGGTCCTGAGAAACTTCAATTATTAAGGTAATTATATCCAAATCAGCTGGAGGGTTTCAGGAATTCAAAATGTATGTGGATTCCTTTTCTTATGAGCCACCTGCCATGTTTGAGCCAAACTTACTTCTAACCTTATATTGTGGTCTCAAGCTGAATTTTCCACAAACTCTAAAGGTCTCTGTTTACAAAAATAATAAAGATAGCCCAGTTTGGAAAGCATAAAATGGTAGTTTTATTCTTTTAAAAAAATTGAAAAATGGGCAATTAGAGGAGGAAATGGTTAGTAAAAGATGCAACTAAATTTCATTTCAAATCATTTTATTTCATTTATTAAGAATCCCCATCAGCGACTGACAACTCAGTTGCTATTCTTTCTGGGGTCTCCTCTACATTTCATTTCAAGTTTCGTTATTTACATTAGTTTTTACACCATTCACACCCACACACACACACACAAGACATATTATATAACAGCCCAATGCACTAAGAAGCTAACAGAAAGCAAAAGTAAATGAATTAACAAATTTTGTTATTCACATTAGTTTTTACACCATTCACACCCACACGCACACACATGCACACACACACACACACACACAAGACATATTATATAACAGCCCAATGCACTAAGAAGCTAACGGAAAGCAAAAGTAAATGAATTAAAAAATAAGACTACAATTCATGAACTCTTTCACCAAACAAAAGCTCATTGCTACAAATACAAATCATTATTCAGTACTGATACACTTTCCATAACATTTCTATTGTGTGAACAAAAAAGTTTTCATTTCTTTTAAAAACACTTTTTAATTATTTTCCAGTAACAGAAATCCTGGCGATTCATCCCTGCAAGCATGCAACCAAACAAAATCAAATTGCAAAAGGACTGTAAGGTGTGATTGCATCAAAACGAGTGATTTAAGTTGTCCATTTCTCTGCTTGAATGATTGACAGGTCAGTGTTAAGGTGCTTAATAAATAAACAAATAAAAAGAAAACATTATTGTAACATGGTGGAACACAAGGACTGGACTGAAACCTCCAGGAAACCTGGAGAGTCTGGCTCAAATTGTTAGCAAACCGGTTTAATATTGTTGCAGGACTTCTGTACGTGTGCATGTCTCTGCACAGATTAGTCCACTGAGATGGATAGGGGTCAGAGCTGCGAGACCAAAGACTATTTGTAACGTGTTTTAGAGAAACACTTGAATTTGTTTTAGATGTTTATGTGCGGCTAATGTGTTTATTTTTAACATAAAAATGTTGAATCATTTCCAGTTCAGGAGTCAAGCTTCTCGGTCCATTTTTAAGTTATTAATAGTTCGGTCCAAGCTGTCACGTACCAGAGAACGGAGATAGCAACAGGGGCACGCGAGGTTACAACAGAAAAGAGTATAAATAGACATAAGAAAGCTGTTTTTTAGAGTAGGTTTCTGTACGTTGGCTGTCATTGGACCAAAACATCGTTTTGCACCATCTGTAGGATTTAATGTAAGTCAGTCTTCTCTCTCTGATCCTCCAATTCCGGTCATGTTTCCATCATAAGACGTCCTCTCAACTCTGCAATTTCAGACTGATAAGGAGGGCGTATCTAAGTCCCGGCTCATCTGTGTCACAGCCCTTATCTGTCATTATTCTGTATTTTATTGTTCTCTCTCTAGCGTCGGCCCGCTTCTACTCCCATGCCTGTTTTACAGAATTGACTCATTTAGAAGGAAGAACCATTTTGGTTTGCCACTCTCAGCTGAGTCATAAAGGTTTGTTTTTTTTGTTGAGAGCCAGTTAAAATGAGAGCATGTGTGCATTTAATTTCAGGAAGTAGCAACTTTATTCCTGCAGGTTCCTCAACACAAACGGGCGATTGGCAAAGACTCGGGCACGATGCAGAGGATAAAAGAGATGGTGTTGACTGTGAGCGATTGTGGTGGTGAACACCAGTCACTAATGAGAGGGGAGGATTTGAAGGCAACCAAGATCCCAGGATGAGTCACACCGCAGACCTTGTCAGTTAGATTGGGGTTTCCTGCAAACACACATCTGCCTCATTTTGTGGATCTCAGTGTCTGCCAATGACAAGATGGCTACTTATAGTTTTACCAGGCTTGTGTCACCATTCTTTCCAAACCTTGCAAATGAGACCTATTTTAGTGTAATATTTGGAAAGGGGGGGGAGGGGTGCACTCACTGACCCTTTCCAGACAGACAGATACTGTATCCTCCAGCCAGACAAATGCTGCCCATCCTGTCAGCTTGCTAGCAAGGGCAGTGAGGTAGATAATATTTGTCAGCTTGGCCATGCCATTGCTAGTGCCAGGGTGGGCTAGAGTTGTGGGGTCTGGCTAATTAAAACTAGCTCACTGTGGGTTTCAGGGGGCATAAAAGCTGTATCACACTCACACGCAGTCGACCGGATACAAATGGTTGAGAAAAATATGATAAAACCAACATTGTAGGGGTCGGACATTGATGAATAAAATCACGTTTAGATTCTAAATCTGATGTTTGTGTTTTTGTCGAGCAGACGGACGAAGCTGCTGAAATTCAAACCTTGCTCAGAGATCATCTGTAAAGAAAAGAAGAGAAATATTATGCAAAGCAGAAAGAAGCAGCACCAGAAAAAAACCGGTCCCGGGGGCAGGTTGAAGGACCACCTGAGTGATGCTGAAATGAGCAGCGAAGATATTTATGTTTTTCTAAAAGTAAGTCTAATTATTTACTTACTATCACCTGGAATTCAGACCTGTTTTGTGTCTGTCTCTGCGGGGGAATTTGGAAGGATCGGGTGTGCTTGAGCGCATTTATCACCAAGATATTCTGAGCTGTGGCACAAGAACTTCCACATTTCTGTCACCGAACAGTTTGATGGGCCAGTGAAATTGGAAGCTCCGGCTCAGACTGTGGGAACTGCTGACCAAATGAACAAACTCCTTGTTGTGAAATAAACCAGTTCTGGGATGCCTTTGCAAATATTTGTGACAAAACATCAAACTGAAATTAAAATGACAAAGAAGTTACGGCCATTCTGAGAGTGATGAGGTCTTTTTAGTCCATCACATGCTCGCTGAAGCAGAAATATTTCTTTCATTGCTGCACTGAGTTCATTCTGAAGAGTCACAGAACTTTGTGTCCTCCCGATGAAGCTACTGTACTCCTAACAAAGTGTTAGCATGTCAGCGGCGGTAATAAAATGCATCCAAACAGGCCCCCCCTGGACATGACAGTTAAGGTCCAGGTGTCCGGAGGAAAAGGTCCAGCCTTGGAAAACACTGCATACGTCAGAACTTTGACACAGGAAGCAGAACTTGGACCCTTGTAGTTGGAAATAGTGCTGTAAGCGTGCAGGGCCGGAGTATTTCAAGCTCTACGCTGGACGTGGATGAACATTCAACACATCAATATGTATTCATGAGTAACATAAATGGTTTTTCTGTCTGGTCATGGTGCAGCTCACTTCCTGTGACGAGCCCCCAGGGCGAGGGCGCACAATGACCGACTCCACCCACATAAGCTCCCTAAGCAGGCACGGTGGCACGGGGGTCATTTGTTTCTATCACAGGCACAGAAATAGTCTCCCAACTTCTCCTGGGGTGGATAAAGCAGGCTTGCATTCATTGGCTTGCCGCCTGGGCGGGATGTGCTCTTGTTGTGATTACCTGCCTCTGCAGAGGAAGAGGTTTCTCTTAGGACCGATGGGAAAATGTTGCTGTCTGCCAAGTGCCATGATTAGCACCCCAGCCGGTTCCTGGGTCAGCTTAGAGGGCAAAAGTGTCCAGACCGGCCAGGGGATTTCCACAGGCTGTACACCCTTAGCTGTAATTATTACCCCAACTCTCAGGGCCCACTTTCCAGCATTACTCAACTCTGTGCTGGGATTCGGCTTTACATATGGTTTAAATGTTGGATGTTAATGGCCTTAATTTTTCATCGAATCGCGTTATTTGACGTGAGCGGATCAAGAGATAGGAGAGTGGGAACCTTTTGTTTAAGTTTAGCTCTAAGAAACCCCAAAAGTTTAACTCTGACATTATTGATTTATTTGCTTTGTCTGTTGGAGCAACCCCCCACCCCCTGAAAAGTCCGTGTCCTCTGTCTGGTTTCTTGTGCTCTTACAGAGCATTCTGCAGCCTTCTGCATTGCAAACTCAGCCAGTAAAAGCACAAGCGCCTAATGGTTCGGAACTCTGGCTTATCTTGGCCATCAGTGCAACAAAAGCTATAATTATCTGCAAAATAAACTTGCTTCCTTGATTGTAAGACAAATAATGCTTTAAACAGTTCCAGATAATTCATCGTGTTGCCAACTCCTGTGGAGCATTCAGGCCACCAATTCTAAAAGACATAATCACTGGACTACTCAGGAAGTTCTCAGGTTCAATGTTTGAGTAAAATATGAGCACCTTATATAACTAATTATCATTTTAAAAAATATTCGGTGTCAGAGGAACTGGAAATTATGACCTTGATATTTTCAAACTGCCAACTAATGATGTTTTTCTAGTGCATGTCGGCATTGTGCGTCCCCTTAGGTCTTCTTTACGAAGGCTCGAGCATTATTTTTGGCACTTTTTTCTGAAGTTTACCTCCCTTTCCTTTCCCTCTCTCCGGCCCTCCTCTATGAGGGCCAAGGAAGCCTGGCACTCGCCTGAAGATCTCAGCCAGTCATGGGCAGCTGGGATCTGGGGGGAGCTCCCTGCAGTTCTGCAGTACGCTGACAGCCCCCTTTCTGTTGCCCCCCGCTCTTAATTCTGCCTTTTTACTCCCAGCCAGCCTCACAATACAATACAGAGGAGCCCTGTGCAGTGAACACAGACACACACACACACACACACACCCTTGGGCGTACACACACATGCACACTTTTATAAACCATTGAAAGAGACAAGACCAAAGGCGGAAAGAGAAGCAGACGCCTCTCAGATGCTGGACTTGGCTTCATGTGCCACTTGACACAGACGGCTGCACACAAGATAACTGTTGTTTATTGTTTATGGAAGGACCCTCTGCCACACTCTGGGCTCTCTTCATCTGGAGACTCCTAAATAGCCTCAGCCAAGAGCCGGGGGGGGGGAGATGAAAAATGGATCTCTGTGTCTACTGTATGTGTATCTGTGAGTGAGGATGAGAAAGACTGTACATATGCATCCATGTTTGCATGTACGGAGTATCGTAGCAAACTTTACTGAACCAACTCCAGCCGAGTAGGTAGTGCACGTGCTCGGAAACTCAGCAGGTGATCATGTGCTTCCACTCAGATCTGACAGATGAGGGACTATATTATTCTATATTATGTAATATATGTGTACGGCCTTCTTAGATTTTCCAGTATGGGGGGGGCGAATGTCGAGAAAACAGTTAAAGAGACAGAAGCGGTGTCTCGCTGTGGGTTGAACCTTGAATGGCTGTTAACAGCCGAGCTCTGTCACGAGGGACCGGAAGTGTCAAGAATCTAAAATTGTTACTTAAATTTCAATTCGTGGTTGAGATTTTTGAGGCCGTATTAGTATTTTTACTTCTGCCCACTCGGATGTCAGCTCCCTTCTGCTCCTCAGCGATGTGATGACAGAAAGCTTTCAGTCGGTGCCAGGTTCTCAGTTGTTAAAACCAATACTAAGAGACATTCCTTTCCTAATAGTCCATGAAAGTAATGATTCACTTCTTTTTTTTAAACCCGTAGCAGAGCTTTTCCTCAGGAAATCTTCTCTCCCCCCCCCCCCTTTCAGATAAAACTTGAGAAGATTTGCATATCTCAGTTTGATGCATCTTCTTTGACCTTTCATCAAAGTGTGAAGTTGGTTGGAAAGAAGCTGCAGCTGGGCACTTACCAGGCCTGATGGTGATAGAGCATGAATAGCAGGGGTAGCCCTGGGCGCCGTGAAAAGGTCCTGCTGACGATTGTAGCGACAGGGTCACAGCCCCTTCACGCTGCCCTGCAACACAGAGCGAGAGTAAACAAGCGTAATAGGGAGAGACTAAAAGAGACTTGGACTGTGTTCTTGTAAATAATTGCATTCATTGTTCTGTGCCACTGTTGGTTATGGTCACAAGCTGTTTGGTAGGCCCCTGTCTGTCTGGTGCTCAACATGGGTCCGGTGTCAGCCCCTACGCCCCTGAAGGGAGCAACTTGTGCCAGGGGTGAAGATGCCAGCTCCCTGACCCAGTGGCCCTGCATCTGATGTGCCCACGCCGGGAGCAAACAGTCACTGGGCCAGCCCGGAGACTCTGGGCGTGCTGTGCGCATGCTGCTCAACTGTTAAATAAAGCTGGTTCAAAGAGCACATTCCTGCCCCCAGCCCAACAGCCAAATAGCAAGCTTTCTTGCTTGTAGTGTCAAAGCGCCAGATTGTTTCATTTTATTGCTTTGCCTTTATCCGGGCTCACTGTGCTCCGATCTGATTGGGCGAGGCATGTTATTAGATTGGGCTGTTTGCTGTGAGAACAGCAGATGGCCTATTTGCACCAGATTACCTGTACGCTTTATCTTAAGTGTAGAATTCACTCCGAGGGCTCGGATGTTTCAAGAAAGCCGCTTGTCCGCGATTCGGCTTATTTGGAAGTCAACACCCACGTAGACCCGTAAACTTCAACAGATGAAGTCCAGTTTGAGTTTAGAAGCTGAATGTGTGATCAGAACATTTTTAAGTCGGTCTTGAATCTCCTTAAAGGGCCGAAGAGGCAGATGCTGAAAATGGATTGTAACACAAGAGGCTCTCAGGAAGTCTTGTCTTGAGATTCGATTGTCCTCTCTAAATCTCACCCTCTGGATTTCTCCTTCTATGTGACAGCTGGAAACCTTATTGGATCACTGCTTCTAAAGTCAAATACACAAAAAAAAACAAGCGTGGGAACTTCCCCGGCCCAACACACAACATCATCTGCAAGCCTGTAATGATAGAACCTCAATGACATCATGAGTGTGGGGGTCTGTTAACAGTGCCGTTCACCTCCTCAAAATATCAGTGGCTAAGTGGAACACACAAGCTGAGCTCGGCAATGGAAGGCAGATGCTCTCTGATCGGCCCTTTCCTCCCTCATCCACATAGGTTTAGGAGACTTTGAATAAAAGGGGGCCTCCTCCATGAGGAGGATGTCTGATTTTTACTGTATGGTAAATGTCAGAAAGTAAATGCAGGTCTCGGTAACATAGTGGAATTGGATCTAATATGCCCCAGGCCCCTACGTTTGATCTGCACCCTTTTCAGCTCAGCACAGCTACCCGAACGTTGAGCATGCAGGATGTTATGGTATTTTTGTGCTATATTAATCTGACGTAACGGTGCACGGAAACAGTTCTCATATGTTTGCTTGACATTATGAAAAGCACGGGTCAAACATTTTTACATCCATCCCCATCTTTTCTTTGTTAGCGCTTGCATATTTTTAAAGTTTCTTTTTATTTACTTCCTATAAAACCAGTAACCTGGTTTGCATAATAAGTTTGTTTCTTCAGTGCTCATATTGTATACATTATCCTGCAGAGTACTTGCATCTGCAGCGCATTGAAATGTGCAGCAGCCCCCTGACTTTAATGCAGCCCTTATATGGCTGAGATCAGCCAGTTGCAAATATTATGTCTTCATGTGTACTGCACATATAATTGTAGGTGGGGAATGTTCTAACAAGTTTGACTGAGGTCAATCATTCCACAGAGATCAAAGACAGGAGGGAACAAAAACTCTTAGGTTAACAGGTAGTTAAACTGGAAGTACAGAAATACCCACCCACGCACATTCAGTTTCCCAGCCAGTGTGGGATGATCCTGAAAGATGTGAAACTTAAATAAAGTTTTGATCATGCGTTTGGCATCTGACTATTAGTGACGAGTTCTGAAGGGGTTTTTAATCCTGCCGTTGTGATTTAACATTGATAAACAACCAATGCAGTTCTTGCTTCCAGTGGAACACGCTGATCATTTTCTGCTTACACCAGACATTCCAGAAATTTGCAAACAAAAGTGTAAGTTAAGTGTTTCCTTTAAAAAAAAAAAAAACCAACATGGCGGCAGAAAGAGAACAAAACAAAACCAGATGCAAAGAGAAATTACAGAGAGGGAGAGAGAGCATGCAAACTGTAATTCCACTGACTCCACAATCCTTCACATTTATGGCAGTAATAGTTCAACACACACAAGTACACACAGACGAGTAATGAGTTGATTTCATTCAATGGTTGCTTCTGTGTGTGAGATGTAGAATAACTTCAAGACTTTCAGATGCTGTCAGTCCATTAAAATCATTTTCTTAAATCTTTTTTTTTAATTTGATCTATTTTATTATATTTGACATAATACTTATTAAAGCTGTGTGGAAGCCACATAGACTCTAAACAGATCATTTATCATTATTTATTTATTTCTTCATATTGTGGTTGTCCTTGTGTGAGGTAGACTGATGGAGTTGTAATTTCCGAGCTACCTTGAATGCAGCATAACAGCGCTTGCGAGCTCTCTGTCTCTGTAAGTCCAAGTCTCATTTTCTATTCCTCGACCCGCGGCCGGTTTCTGCATCATGTGGAGAACTTAGGTGATAAAATACCTCAGTCTGGTCCACAAAACCATCTTGCAGGACTTTAAAGATATATATTTGGATGAATCATGTCTTTTTACATCTAATTACTTACAGCCTTTGTAATTGATTAATCACATTTTAATCTCATAACAATAGTTGCCCCAAAAAGCAACATTATTTTTATTTAAATGGATTTAAGCGGACGACTGAATCAAATAATAGACACAGAAATTAATATTGTAAACTTCAGCTCTACTAATGTCTGAAAAATAGATATTTATATGTGTTTGTATATATAGTCGTCCTTAAACTTATTCATACCCTTCCATTAAAGAAAAGGCAAAATTTACAATAGTTACTCAAAT